>DWDT01003349.1:0-12405 GCA_018245595.1 Microceris scylla | reverse complement strand
AAGTCATTAATCACATTTTCAAAATCAATAGTATCGACTAGTTCATGTTCGATTGACATGATAGAAAAAAAATTAGATGAATTGATCGTCGACTTTGATGCCCCTTTCCTTTTGATGCCCGGTGCGACTGCATCGCTCGCACCCCCTCAGCTACGCCACTGGGCCATACTATGCCACGCTGGACAAGTGCGGATTGGCAGAGTTCACACACCTTAGATAATATTTTTTTTTATAAATTCTAAAGTGTGTAGGTTTCCTCGCGATATTTTCCTTCACCGTTACCAAGCGATATTTAAACTTAAACGCACTTTTGTAAAGAGGTGCGCGCCATGGATTTGAACGCAGAACCCCCGGAGTGAGAGGCTGAATTCTTAACCACTCGGCTATCACTGCATTATTTACATACGAGTACATAGATTGAAATAAATTTTCAAATGTTGAATTTTTAAATGCACGAAGTACTCCAGTGTATAATACCTCTATGGTTTTCACGAAGGATCGTGTTGAGATTCAAAGAGAATCTAGACTTGCAATTGAGTTTGTGAATGTGTTGTGAACCACCAGTTTCATCAAACTGGGTCTCAGTTATGTTGACTGGAGAAGGTTACGGTAGTATTGATCCAACTCGTCCTCTGCCTTATTATATAATCTTCAAAGTTATTTCATACGTGAACCGACATTCTTTTAACGATCTACCAATAAAGTAGCAGATGATTAAAGTGTCTTGTGACAAATGCGTTTGCTGGATCTGGACAAAATTGGGACACCGCGTAACTTTTGCCAACCGCATTCAGCAGACTGCAACGCTGCTTTAAAAGCGGCATTATTCGTTAGAAAAGGATAATGCGGTGGAGCTTCCTCAGGCAATCTTTGGGTAACAGGTCTACTTATTAACTTTCATATTATTATTAATTTACATCACGCCAGGTCCCTCACTGGGTAGGTAGAGAGTGTGTATCTATGTGTCAAATGTCTTTCTTTACATGACTATCATGCTTCTTTGACATAGTATAAAAGAATTATTTAAATTTTTGCTTATCGTCATCAGCCTATTTCAGTCCACCGTTGGACATAGGCCTCCCCCAATGAGCGCCAACGCGCCCTGTCCTCGGTTTGCTTATGGAAGCGCATAATTCGAGTCCATGAAATTCGTGCTAAGGGGGTTAGCGAAAAAAGTGGCAAGCAAGGTAGACCTCCGTTAGGCGTGGTTAGAGGGTCCAACAGTTCGGCGTGTCATGGAAGGCATGCGTTGTTTTCCTGTCAAACGAAAATCGCCATTATTGAATACAGAAATTCTTAGACGTTAGGTCGTCTTTTCAGTGCCATTCCTAAACTCTTGCCACGTAACGCATTTATATTGTTTAACCATGTACTCAGCGTAGGCTTCAGTCCGATATGGATACCAATGCACTGTTGCTATGCGGCTGAAACAAGTGACACCGTTTCGGTTCCGTAGTCGAATCTTTTACAGTTTAGATTTATGTATATGAGGCTGCATCTCATATGTTACTATGCAAGGATTTCTATTCGCAAAGGACGTCTGGAGTAGGACTATATTTTTCAATCGTGGACCAATGTGCCTAAACCTATTTAAGACGGCGAAGGTTTATTTTTTACACTATTGTGAGATAATTTGTACTATGTCATACTGTATATTATAGCTCTTCGGAAGTATAATTTCTCTTGCACCTCCCTTTATATGAATTGCTTACCCCTGCACAACAACACTTTTTCCAGCTCCGCCAGCAGTTTTTAAAATATAATATATGACTGGAGCATTCATAGATATTTGAGACGTAAAAAATAATTATATATTCGCTCACCTTTTCATAATACGCAGCGAGTGTTCAAATGCGATTTACAAATTATTTAAATTCATCCAAATATGTATACGATAAAAATCTTTAATAAGTCCCAAAGGATATGTTGCTATAAGATCCTCTACGTTTATTGTATGAATTGAACGGGATTAATCAGTACAAAATATTCAATAGGATTTCGTAATTAATTGGTTACTAGCAGGAATGGGAACACCCCATGATAAGACTGGAGCGGCCAGCGCCGCGCGGCGCGTAGCAGCTGCGCTGCAGCTGGCGAGGTGGCGGCTTTTGCTCGTTTTGCCACAACCCTGCTCCGCACGCTCCGATCCATACATGTACCAGTGCTATAATTGGGGCTCCGCTCACCGGCGCGTTCAACGACTCTAGCCTCTAACTGGCCGGGCTTAGGACATCTGGCGTAATGTTTATCTGTACCTACCTAATGTTTATGTGTACCTACGTTAATTTTCTGTTTGCCAATTCACACCATTAATGATAAACATAATACAGCATTAATTAAAAAAAATTGATGAAAAAATAGTAATTGAATCATTTGTTTCTTAAATGTTTAGAAAATTAGTTAATGATCGACACAATCCAACATAAATTGATGCGGTAGTTGTCTCAAAATACGTTATGTAAAATATTCTTAAAGTACCCTAAGAAAAATTAATAACTTAATAACTGACACGAGTGTTCGATGTCCAATAACGTTGCAAGTAGTATGAAAAATACTGAGTCCATAAATACCTGTAATTGCACACAATTAGCGTATGCATGACATTTGACATCGATAACATATCAGTTGATTAGTGAACGCTCTAAGTCTCGGCCGAAAGCAATTGAATATATCATGGAGAATGACTAACTAAACGATGAAATGTCGGGCCCCTCGTAAAGTCACATCACTATTTCACCTGCAATACACTCGTAACTGTCTAACTGATGTTACTAAATACGCAAGTACTCACTATTCGTAGCTACCCATTACCTAGACTCTAGAAACGTAGTCGTTAACGTCGTTACAGCAATATCCGCAATACCGCGTCTGCAAAAGTATTTAAAATGCTGCAAGAATTGCTAAAAGTTCACAATTTTCAATTAATCGCTATAAATATAATCAGTGTTTGTACAATATAGTTAATTGAAAGTATTCGAAATTTAAATATTTGAATTATGGTACAAAATGTATAAACAATTCTAGTTAAAACTATAATAAATGCCCAAAATTGAGGAAATATACTCGTATTTTTTCCACACATAAGATTGAAATGTCAAGATAATAACTATTATTCAAATGTTATGTTATGTCTGGATATGTCTTAGCCAATATTACAGTCTGCCTTACAATATTTATAGGTGGCTTACAAAAGCTTATTTAGTATAATATATAACACTTGACCTAACCTTGTGTCGTGGTGTAGGTACATTCCAATAAAAAAAGTCATATCCTTTGGCATTCTATCCGTTGATTTATCTCGTTACATTTTTTTTAACATTTACGTATGAATGAAATTGCAAATTTTTTTTTTTATATTTAAAAGACAGAAACTTTGATACTTGTATAAGGAAAAGTTAAGTATTCAATATAGAAAAGATTAGTCGATCTACTACACTCATATGACATTACGGTTTTATATAAGTATAATATGTGTAACGTCTCTGTACCGGACTCTTGGAATGGTTTCAACGCCCTACAGGAAAGGACAGATTCTATGTATAAAGTGTACGTAGCAGCGTTATATAAGGACCCCTAGGCCGAAGTTAGATTCTCGAAGAGTAGGTCGGGGCGGCCTCCCGTCGTTCCCGGGGGCTCAGGCGAGGTAGGGGGTTGCTTCACTGCTTTATCCTTATACATGTATACATGTAATGTTAATGGGAGGCCGTCTGACTACTAGCGGGCTCCGCAATCCACAATTAGGTCGTGAAGCATCAGCCAGTCTACCTACGTACCCAATTGGACCTCTAATTGTTTCTTGTACTTCAAGCCAAGTTGATTATGTGTGTGCATTTAAAACATCTATTCATGTAATACTGTACGTGTTTTACAGTTCAAAAACTAAAATAATTCAAATACTAATTAATGATGTTTCAATAAAAACAAGTATGTTGAATATTGGATAATTATATCTTTATGCACATCGAGTATAATTTGTGATGTTATTTGATACATTGCCTTAATATTGCCCTAAGTTATTGCCTAACATTTGCTACTTTTTAATTGATGTCGAGTATCCAAGAATTTTCAGTTCGGTCTAAAGTTTGCAATGAAAAAGCAAACTCATAGCATTGTATGTTCTGTAGGATAGACTTTACGCCATTCCTTTGGATAGACGCTGTGTGCGGTGTTCCTATATTACGTAAGAATAAAGAAAATCGCTGGCAGCGGTGAGATGCTGTTATGCTGAATTGCCAGCGCCGTCGCCACTCGGCCGAGATAACGTTATCAGCGATAGCCTTGTTGAGGGGATTCTGTGAAGCCACATAGGATAACCTATTACAACTCGCCGTTCGCTCTTGAAAACTAGTTCTTGAAAATTGCACGTTAGAACGACTGAACTCTGAAAAATCTTCGTCCAACGTTGTTGCAACTAATCGTTAATTATGACAAGGAAAATCAAGCGCTCTTACGCGTACTTAATATCGATGGAATGTAATTCTCGGTCGTACGCTGTATTATTAGTCTTGTAAAGTCGAGAGAAACCTGCGTTAAATGTGTATTCACGTGCGTTTTACGTAGCTCTTTGCGCCTCATGCCGCGACTTTTCGTGTCCGCATCGCTGAAATGAAAAGAGGTCGGTCGTGTTCTCGCCAGCCATCACGCACCCGCCAACAATGAAGAGCGACGCGCTAGCCAAAATATTACACATAATAATCTGCGTGGATAGATAGACGGGCGCGTGGTGGCGTGGTGCTTTGTAGGCGGCACGTAATGCGCGCGTGGTCGCTTAGCCGACTCCGCGCCGCCGAGCCCATGCCCATGTGTTGTCGACTTGGTGCGAACGGGCGTCGCACTCTATCCGCAGTGACCTCACTCTGCAGCCGACGGGCGAACCAGCTAAATATGACCTAAGCGCGACCGCACGGAACCATTGTTTTTCGCTTCATTGGCAACATCACAATCTCGATGAGCATAAATAAGGTTCACGGTAAAATGATTTTTGATACATAAACATATGCTAAATGAACTACATGTAAATTCATGTAAATGTAACGCGTTACAATTGTTATAAAAGCATGAGTAATGCTACAACCGAAGGTGTACAGTTCGGTACCCACCATCAGTAGGTAGGTACGTGCGATATCATAATCGTTAGCAGTCGCGTCGTCCACTAATTGACGCCACTTTACGCAGTATCTAAATTTACTTGCGGCCAGCCGCTATTTAGTGCAAGTGCATAGATGTGACACGGTTCTTGCGCGAACTCCGCGAACTCACTCACCACCTGACACGAAAGCAGCTGGCGACCGGCTGCTTGCGCTTGCGCACGACGAAACTCGTTTTCAAGCAGACAGACGATTTAATACGATGACAGGCCACCAACAGCTCGCCGACGCAAAAATTCGCTATTACCAGCTGATATACGTATATCTATCGACACATGATTGTGTTATCACGAGTAGCGATGCCCGCTAGACGCGTCAACATGTAACAAAGGTGTTCTCGAGGTTTATATGCAAGCGGTAGGTATTATTCTAAGAACGGGCCGCGTGGATCTTGGCTCGTTTTGTTGTGTGAGTGCATTGTTGAACGGCTGTCCTTTGCGGCGTCCGTGATCGTATTTTTCCGTCGATGCTGCGAGCAAGCAACTGCGTGCCCTCGCTCACTATGTGCCGCGGGTAGGCAGGCAGTACGTACCTAGCGGCTATACACATAGGTAGTTAGCGCGTAGGCAGCGACGGCGGAGTCGGCGTCGTCGCACGACCCTGATAATTTGCTGCGCTTATGTTACTTCAACGGCTTCTTGCGACACATAGTAGCAACTTTCCTGGGTTTCTACCGCTTCCAACACGCACTCGATATGTGACTTGATACTTACCTACTCTTATACCTTTTTACAACCCGAACAGCCTGAGGGATATGGTTTTTATTTAATGTGTTTTATTTGTTTTTCTCTGTACAGTAATCAATATTAATATACAGAAGACCTCTGTGGAGAAATTAACAATCGAATTATCAATTTATTAAGTTCTTATAAGTTTATTAATGCGTATAAAACTAAACAATTAATTTAATGATAACGTCAGATTAATACTTTTATCTGTTAAATGGCTTTTAGTTAAAAAGTTGCTTTTTTCGATTGGCTTGTTTACAAACCTTTAGTTTTATGTTTATTTCAGTTCCTCGTTAAGATTATATATGTAGGTATAAAACAGATGCAAGATACATTTTAATACGTATCTACTTTTGATTGTTGACTTGCATCAAGTAATAGTATACGATACATATAGCAGTTAAACGATATAGTATTAAAATGTAGATTATGATTATTTTTCACCGGAATTGTCATTATAATCATTATGAAAGGAAAAATGTTGCGTCTTGCCGTCCACTTGGAGATCTCATTCGCTTCTAAGCTATGGAGCTAAATATTACATTATACCTCAATTATGATGCGTTCTGACTAACTTATAAGAAGCTTGGCGTGATGATAATAATTCCAAAAGTATTTAAAATTTGTAATACGTTAAATCAAATATATGAAGCTTTAGCATCATTATAGTGATATAATTAGTTGTGCTTTTCTATATTGAAACAAATCGGATTGCTAATTCTATACTCGACCAATTAAAAACAATTTCCAAAGTAAAGTGTTTGACGCGCACCTGTTAAACCGAATGTACCAGACGATTATTGTTGTAGAGTGTATTTACGTATATTGACTGTGATTGTAAATTATTGAAGTGCCTAATAAATAAATGAACGTGAATATGCTCAAGCACGAGTCAATCGGCGTCGGTCAGCGCAAGGCGTCCATGACACCTAAACGATCGAGCAGCACCTCTGCTATCTGGCTTGATAAGGCGCATTTTATCTGGCAGCCTCGGCGTGGAGGGATTGCGGCTGTTATGTTTGGTGTAGTGTGGCAGGCCGAGTCAGGGCGAAGTCGTCGACGCTCGCACATGTTGCGGAACGTGAAGGTGCGGGGCGCGGGGCGGGAGCGCCAGGGACGGCGGCAGGCGTCAGCACACCGGCTCGTCGCGGCACGCACACACGCGCGCTGCTGACACGACGCCCGCGCCCGAGGAGCGTCACTGCGTCTTATCGTAGCCATCTTTAAATGAGCACGCCGCACGCCACCCGCCGCTCGGTACGAATTCCATTCGAACGGTTGCCACAATGGTCGCTGATGGTTGCACTCTTTACGTTGGCAGCGGGCGCGCGGGTGAGCTGCGACGCTCGCTGCCCACCTTCAAGGTTACGATAATTACCAGTCGAACCGGTGACAATGACATGCCAGCAAATGAGACATCACAACATCTTACCTACCTACGTTAATGAAATGGGACGTCTACGGTCATTTAGTTTATTGATACATTTATCCTTGAAGTGCCCATCCGTTTTATTTATGTCAACTTACCAACATTTAATTGAGAAACGTTGAGTAAGTGGAGTTAGTAAAACCTCACTATAAATAATGTAGGTAGCTCAGCATTAAGTGGCTATACTGCCCGAGGTTTTGTGGCTACCATCTGTACAATATCGATCCCGGGAGGAAAGTGTGGGTCGTTATCCCGTCGCCTCGGTCGCCGTGTAGACTGCTTTAGGAGCGGCTTCGTAAATGCCATGCCGGAGCCGTCGGACGGGTGATAAAGGAAAACTGCTTACGTAGCCGGCCCCTGACGGGTGTTCGGGTCGGGCGGCGTGTGGTGTTGTCGCACGGCTATATATAGCGCGTGTTGGCCGGTGCTAGTGCGAACTGCGACCGCGCCCGCCGCCGTCGCCGCCGCACCGCCGCACCGCCGACGGCTGCCGACGAAAGGTCAACAATTGGCGCGCAAATTATTTGCGTCGCAAAATCCGTAATGTCGCTCTGCAACATCCCAATGCCACAACAAGCTCTATATTATTAGCCGATAGATGACGTCCGGTGTGTTTGCTGTTATTATGTCTTTGATTTGTTTGAACCGAACGCATGGTAGAGACGCGCACGACCAATTAGCTTACAATCGCATATGTTGCGGGTTATCAATCAGCGTGCGTTCAACACGATTTTATTTGTTACATCAGCGTGCAGGCGGAGTCACAAACGAATAAAAGTACTCGTACGTCCAACTCTTTACTTGAGCAACATTTATTGTTCAATGCTTCAGTATTGGCACGGTGTAACAATTAGTAAATTGGTTACGAATGTCCATGCCTATAGGTTACATCGGTATGCAGCGCTTGCGGAAAAGTAAATTGTTGTTTTTGATTAGAATTAACTTACTATTACGCCATTTTTATGAAGAATTGTCAATAGTACCACCATAATGTCGCGTTAACACCTGTAGAGCTTGATGCATCTGATCTCTAAGAGACAAATTGAACTGTTATTATCGAAGCCTAGAAGTGTATATACATAGCTTGGTGCCTACGAAAAACATACCTTATTTTATGCATATAGTAATGCTTACATATTCCTTATTATATTACTGTTACAACGTGATGCTCCATTACTTATAAAATAGACAGAAACCATAGAGGGCCAAATATATGTATGTTTACTGACCAGACGTGGTTCCTATGCATTCGTGGGTCTCTTCATAGATAAACATATATCTTGATCAACATGCACTCTATGCAGTTCGATACATGTTCTACGATACCATGATGACGACAACGTAATCTGTATAGAGTTCTTTTTACAATTTATACCTATAAATCCAGTTACTAACCTTCCTACTCGGCTCTGTGGAAGGAACAAGTTACATGTAAGTAGATATCCTTGTGTAGCTTTGAAGGGTTACGATGGCGCGGTATATCGAATCAGTATCCGACCACGTTAAACACGCGGGAGCACGCTGCGTTACTTTTGTTTGTCGCTACTGGACGCTTACCCTTACACCTCAAACAATGCCAACAAATTTGACAATAGTGGTCGCTATGCTCTGCAATTTAAAACTTCGTAAACAATGATATCATCGCTTCAAAGTACATCGACCCTTTGGCTACCTACTTTCGGAAAGACGTTACAAGAAAACAAGCATTGTACTCGTAATAGGTCCGTCCTCACGTTTATATATATTTAATGCAATTATGCAAAGAGTCTTCGACAATGCTTCCGCCTCGTCAACTCTGCACAGACTATTGGCATAAAAAAGTCCTAATAATCCGATTTCACCAATTAAATAATTGAAATGTCATTAACAGTTAATCTAAGATATAAGGTCTAATTATATGTTCCACGGTGAGTTGCTGTTTGGTAGCATTTCGTCCAATGTCAGTTGTAGGTACTCGGAATACCGGTAACCGGCCGGTTCACAAATGAAAGTAAAAGTATTTGCGTCCTCCCTAACTCCAAATGGCTTGATATGCCCGTTGGCCGCACCGATGGGGGAGTCGAACTTGAAAGAAACAAGAGTGAAAGCAATATTATTTAATTAATATTATAGAATACATATATTATACTTGAAATCGCGTTCATTCCGATTAGGTACACGTAAATAATTTTAAATTTCAACCTAATTTGCAGTAACTGCTGTTTTCGCCATTACTGCCCGTTAATTCTTAGCCTCTCCCAAACTCCACACCGTTATGTATATTCGCGAATTGTTTTTAGCAGCTTGGTAAGCGAGCGGATACTATTTTTATATTCATTGTGACAAATAATAAACACACGGGCGTCACCCGCAACGCAGGCCGCGCGCGTGTGAACGCTGCAAACGGCATTACGCTCCATGTAGGTAGGTATGAAAACTCGTGGTAGAGTCGACATCCCTGCATCCCCGGGCATCGCCGGCTGTGCCGCTCTATAAATACACAGCAGGTGTGGTGAGCGAGCGGGGGACGAGAGGCGCGCGGGGCGAGGGCATCCGCCTCTGCAGCGCTCCAAACCGCTCGCAGCGGCCAACGGACCTTAGCGACGCCATATCGATTGCGAGGGCTCCCCCTGCGGCGCGCCGCCGCCTCCATTGTGCTCGGGTTGGGATGCCTCTCCGGCCGTTTCCTGCCTGCCATGTCGAGTTGTCTACGCCGCCAGGCCGCCCCGCGCCCCAGTCCCACCAGGACGTCCGCCAGCTGCTTCCACTACACGCGTTATAACTCCGGGCACTTACCGATGTATGCACAGTAATTGTCCAACCAGCTCAGTTAAACGAAACGAGTTTGCTACGAAACTCGTCGAAACGTCCTAGTGCCGACGTCTACAAGATTAATAATGGAAGATAAATAGGAAATATTACTTATGACTTCATTACTTAACACATTAGTATACTAAACGCATTGAAATAGCTTCGCTGAACTCTACTTGACCATATGGAATTCATATAATATATTTAAAAAATCTCATGAATGTGTATAAAACTAGAAATGAAATATAAGAAGAAAAGCTTAAATTCAAACGGTGGTTAGGCGCATGTCGGTGTTTATAAAGCAAATATATATATATATATAAGCTCCGACTACGGCATTAGCAGTCTCTTTTGGTAACATCGGACGTATCCTTACATTTTTCATTAATTATCGTATAAAAAACGGTTAAAAGCGGTACTATAACTCAATATCTTTAATCAGTGTAATGTTCTTAATAATAATGGTAACAGAATATTAAAAGAGTGAAGAATTTATTTCCTCTAAAGACAAATGAGTACGTCTAAACATAATTAATGCACTTTGGCGCCGTCCGCGCTGCCAGCTATCATCAGCTGGTTCGACGCATGGGTGACTTCCAATTTCAAACGTTAGGTACTTTCAGTCGTGAACTATGAATTATCAGCTATCCGCTGTGAATTACAATAATAATTAATCTTAATTCAGTGGATCAGACACATTATAAAACCTGTTTATCGATTATTGCATATTTTAACCCGAGATATATTAAAATTATATCAGAAATAAGTACATACAATATCGAAAACTTTACGAAACTTTAGTACTAGACGTTCCAATGTTTTAAAGTCTTAAGCCCACGGTGAGAGCGATACGCTCTACCACACCTAAGATAAAATGAACATTTTTAGTCGCTCTTTAACTTGGTCTAAGCTTTTATACCACTACCTCGATCATATGACTGTGTACTAGGCGATGAGAGCCTCTTTTCGAATAAACGGCGAAGAATCCTGATTTTGTTACTTCGCCGGGCAGACACTAATTGAAATAGTTTTTTTGTAATTAAAAATCTCTATATCTATTTTACTAATTAATGCCTCGTGAATGTTTATACATTTGATTACCTATATATTTACCGGGTTAACTCACGTACGCTTTTCGGGATAGCGAAAAGCTTCGGAACTGTACGAGGTACCTATATTTATACAGAGAGTTATGTCAATCCAAAGCTAAGAATCTTAGACGGATTTGTAGTATGTATTTTTATACGTTTGTTTCTTCACAACAATATGAAACATAAAAATATGGTATTTAAAATTTTTTTAAAGAAAGCTATACGCCAATACATTTTACAGACATTATAAAGTTTTAATAGTTTACTATACCCGTAAACCACCCTATCCTCAAGTTTCGTAATTGTAACAGTTTATTTTTTTTTACATCTTGTGTCTGGCAGGTACAAAAACTGGACTCCAACCGAAACCTTAAGACAGACTTTTTACTTCGTTTTGAAAATGAATAGTAATCTAAACATTGAAAGAATTGTACCACTAAGCTCTATAAACGTATATACTTATTAAACATATAGGTACATTACATGGACTTTATTATTAGAATAGTTAAAAACTTTATTTGTTATCCTTTTGCCACGGCAGGTCTGTAAAGCTAAAGATATATGGCACTAATTTATCTTTGTCTACCCCATAAAGGACTTGGCATGATTTTATAACAATAATAACTTGAATCTTTGTTAATAAAACTCTCTAGTACTCACTAGTAATTCGAGCAGATTATTAATTTAATACCGAACGTGAGCCTTTTTATTTATTTATTTAACTTTTATTCAATTTAAGGTATATGTTGAGTGCCTCGTTGGTCGGGTGGTTGCAAGCGCGACTGCTGATCGAGAGTTCCCGCGTTCGATCGCCGAAGTGGATATTATTCGGTTCTTCTAAATTCAGATTCCTTGAAGTGGCTCTGAATCTGGATTTGTGCCCGGTGTATGGCTGTAGACTCACCCCTTATTCATTAATGGGACGTAAATGTCATTGGTGAAACGCGGGAGTATATTACACTGTTCTGCCTATGTCTTTGGGGATTACAGGCGTGATGTTACATAAGGTGTAATGATGTTAATCTAATTAATAAAAAGTAACCTGTTTCAAAATATATGACATTAAAAATCATTAATGACTTATTAAAATGAATATAAGCAGTGATAGCCTAGTGATTAAGAATTCAGAAGAACTAAGGCCCGGGGGTGCCGGGTTCAAATCCATGACGCGCACCTCTTTACAAAAGTGCGTTTTAAATTTAAATATCACTTGCTAACGG
>DWDT01003348.1:0-12405 GCA_018245595.1 Microceris scylla | reverse complement strand
ATCACTCTCTTCATACATGCACGCCGGTTTCGGAGACTTCTAACGTCCCCATCACGTAAAACCTTATTTATTTGGTCCAGATAGGTGAGTCTCGGTCTCCCTCGGCACCTGCGTCCATCGACATGTATGAATGAGAGTATCGATGCAAAAATGAGAAAGGGCATGCTCCGATGGTTCGGACATGTTGCGAGAATGGCTGATGAAAGAATGTCGAAACAGATATACAATGCGCATCATCATCATCATTACCAGCCTATCTTAGTCCACTGCTGGACATAGGACTCCCCAAAACTAATAATGTTGCCATAAGTTGTTCATAGATGTCAGCACTCCTGATCTTTCATGTTACAGCAGGTGAACGGCGGGGCGGCGGAGGGCGGCTGCGTGTCGGCGGCCGAGTGGGACGCCTTCAAGCAGGAGCTGCTGCGAGAGATGCGCCACCAGCTGCACCAGGTCAAGCGGGATATCCTCGACGGTGAGCTGGACTTGGCTCGTTTTAATAGACATCTTTATGTTGGATAATGGTACTATCACCGCACTTAATGGCAAACGCATGGCAGGCTCTGATCCTTTCCTTCTCATTCTGAAAGGAGACCCGTGTCATGCTGCGATGATAGGAGAGTTCAAGGTGATGACCTTTCGATGAAAAGCGTTAAACATTCTGTTTTTCACATGTAAAAAATCAGTTGACTGACATGATGTTGCCGACTTGGCCAGTGTACACCGCACAAATTTGGTCTGAGCATGGAGTATGCACAGCGCAGCATATCTAATAATGGTAATATGTTTGTATTGCAGCGATGAAGGCGGAGTTCGCTCGCAGGTAAGGCGCTCCGGCCCCGCCCCGCCGCCCCCGCACTGCTCGACGAATGTTTTATATTTATTTATATATACGTACATATTCTGGACTTAATCAAAACTGGCCACTCGTAAAATGACTGATTTTTAATATTCTTTTTTAATCTCCCTATGTTTGGAATGTACTCCATCAAAGTGTAATCTTTGTAATTATACATGTTCCATATATGTAGTCTATGTGATTGGAGGGCACTGAAGATTACTTTGAAATTTGTTTGAATTTTCATAATACATTTAATAATATAAACAATTATTATTCAGATGGCCTCATCTTAAATATCCAGCTGTTTATAGTAACGAATATTATTGTCCATTACTGTTGTAATATATTCATTAACATATCGTAACAGATTGATATATTAAGAACTGTCCCCAGTACCGACACAAATTTATAAAATAAATTGGCATTTGCGTGGACACTGTCACCAAAGTATAAAAAAAATCTATCTTAATCCATTAATACTAACATCTAACAATTATAAACTAACAGTAACAGAACGAGTAACACATAATAACAAGTGTCAGTAACAATAAGTAGTAAAAAAAAACCTGTTCCTTTTAAATATTCCTTGATTTTCACTATAAAAATAATGGTATGTGAATCAGACTTTTCAAAAACTTACTAGACTGCTACAACTAAGACGGTACTAGACTGTTCTTAATATATATTAACAGAAATATAATCGATATGTATATTAGTAGTTTAAATGTATCACCTTCATTTTTCATTTACCTCTTAATTTACTGCTGTGGTGGAAACATGTTTATTTAAAAATGTCAAATTGTATTTGGTGGATATGAATCATAAAAGCAATGACGTCGTAGTAGCTTGAGCGGACTGTATTTACCGGTGACGTCATTACATACTGTTGTCCGTAAAATAAAAACTATAAGACTTTAACGAGCCTATGCAAAGCTTAAACTACCATTTTTAAATTCATTTTCTATTGTCTATTAATAATTTTTATGATGGGCATTTTATGTACATAAAAATTGCTTTATATATATAATATATATAAATCTATTTGTTCGGCAGTAGGGTAGGCGGTGTAATGTGATCAAATGACGTATTACGTATAATGAGGGTTGCCATTCACGAAAGTTATGCTATTCGATCAACAACGATACACATGGCAATATTTTGCGAAGATTCAGTGATGTCAGTCTAAAAAATGAGAGTAAGTTAGGACGAGGTGAGATAACGAAAATTTTGTACGTAATTCGAGATGAAGGTGATCGAAATAGTAATAATAATGAAACAAAAACATTAGACATACGCACGAATATCGAAGCATAAAACATGTTGTTTTTTTTAATTTTATACTTAAAAATATTTATTCGGATACGTATATATATCGTGTACGTAGATTGTAAGGATTGGGGGCGTCTTAAAATAATATTTGCTGTTTTTTACTGAGTGCTTTTACACATATTATTTATTAATCACATTAAAAACAATCAGTGCGCATAGACAATACAGATTCTATTCTATCAGACTATACGCTATGAAAACAAAAAATTCTAAGCGGCTTTTGTTTTTCTATTGAATGTACCTACTCGAGAAGCTTGTCTGTCTGTTCTGTCGTTGTTTGTTCATTCCTAATGAAGCGCGACAGTAAAAAATGGCCAATTAAAAAATATATATATACGTGTTATATTCAAGTAGTGTGAAGTTATGTAACTAATATTACTCGGTATTTATTGAAATTGATTCGTGTTAGCTGGCAAATGGAAAGCTGGCAAAGCGGGTACTAAACCATTTCCTTTAGTTATGTACTGAATGACCTTGAAGTAAATTCTCGTGTCTTTTTTGGTTCTTACTTTTAAATTGCCAGCATTTACGGTAATACACTTCTTAGTATTACCAGTATTTACTTATACATCAATGGTAATTTATAATTTTTTGTATGTCACGTGCTAAATACGTTTATAAAAAATAGTTTTGTACCCGTTTGCGAATTTAAAAATCTACTATAGTCTGTCACATTGTCCTGTGTTGGCATACGCGACAGCCTAGTATTAAGTATTATATAGAAATATGATGAATAAATGTATGTTACGCCATTTTCGTCTGTGGTGGGGTGAAAGAGTCTGTTTATAATTATTTTTTTATAAACAATCCTTAGATGCTGTCCTAGCTCCTCGTTTACCGACGTCTTCCATACAAAATAAGTTTTTAACTTTGAGTCAATTTCAAATATTCTGTGACGTATTTGTAGATATGAAATGGATTTCAAAATTTTATATAACATATTAATGATTAGATGTAACGTTTTTTCTTCGAGATTAATAACAGAAATTGCTGAACGAGTTTGAAATACAGCACTATTAAATATTGTAATAAAGTGTTAGGTTATTATCAATATATCAAGACATTCGTTTCGTGTAGATGAGCAAAATATAGGCCAAACTAGCTGTTAAGGGCTTCAGAAACGCTTTGCTAGCGACGGCCCAAATCGTGGTCGTCAAGAGCGACTTCGCCCGACCGCAGACGAAACCATAACCCACATATATACGAAATGTATCACAATTTTTAAAAGACGTTGGATCGCGAGAAGTACATCGTTCTTAGTAGTAGAGAGACGTTGTTATTGGATAATATTAGCTTCGGCGTCCTGGTGTTTTTTTTAGTGGTAAGTCTCGTATTTCAACCGACTGAATGTATCATTCCAGGCAAGCTCAGCTCTGCTCGCGGCCTACGAATTAATAACGTTCCATTTGGAATATTATGAACACACACACACAATTTTTATTACATTTACACTTTTACACTGACGCAGTTTTTAAAATAGTTTTTTGTCGCGACGGGAACGTTCTCTTTTGGAACGTTGGCGCCTCGCGTTCTAATTTTAAACGAGGAACGTATGTGCTTAGTTACGGTTTTTATTCACGACATGAGGCCTGGTGCTGGAACGCGCGCGAACTACTGCATTTTTAGTTATTCTCCTCCAGTTTTGATTTTCGACTGAATGTGCATTTATAGAGATCGTTTTTTTTTAAATTCCACTCCCCGATTATTTCAAATTATAGTATTTAGTTCATGAACGAAATTGAAGAAAAATTTCAATAAAATAATCGTTACACATCCCCTAGACGGTGATTAACACTTAGTGATATTTATATAATTATTGTAACGTGTAAGATAAGAATAAATGGATAGTATTAATGTAACGATAAAGGTAACTAACCAAATTTAGTTCGATTTACTATTAAAGATTGAAGAGAAAAAAAAGATTTACTTTGTATTGGTCTCAGTTACGTCAAAGATTATTATTTTATATTTATTTCGTCACGTGAAATTATCAAATTGTATGCCATTTTGAATTATCAATATAGAGTGTATTGATCTTTTTTTAAATTGTAGTGTTATACAGATACGAACATAGCAATTTCTCGTCACGTCAAGTTCGCTGCGAACTTGGCTGATGCACTGTGTGCGCCTCGATATAGGCAGATACGATTACAAAATGTAATACGCTTATATATTTTATGATTGAATAGTAATTATGATTAATTGATTTCTATAACAATTAAACACTACAGTTTAATTTTTCAGTTCGCTTCAGCGAATGATTTTTTCGTGTTTTATTCAGTGATGTAGCAATAGCACATTTTTACCGCCAAGACCAATAATGAACGTCGATGTCAACAGTTGACATTACGGCACTATATTGCCAGTGAAGGGGTTTTTTACCCATAATTTGGGAAACGTTACGTTTTCGATATCGTAACAATCAATTATGATTTTGTCTCTTAGTAAAGTATACAGTAATACTTACTCGTGTTACTATGAATAAAACGCATATTTCATTTGTAATAGTAATTTATTAAAGTATACATATTGATCTAACGAACTAGATTGTTGTTGTCGTTAAATTCGTTCATTATAATTCTTGACGGTGAATATAGTGTAGTTATGGATAATTGCTATTGTATTTATTTGAGAAGCTCTAAGTACGGACCCTAGTAACAGCTAGCGTAGGTTACCATTTTGTGTTGTACTTGTTTTGCGATTTCGTCCTTACAATGTTTTGTAGTCACGCCAATTATTGTAAATAGAACTTGCTAACGAATTATATATATTTTTGTGATCGTACCGCTTTGTTTCTTTTTTCTTTTCCCATTTTTGATTTGATTTTTTTGCTTTTTGTAACTGCTTATTTTTTTCAGTTGCAAGGCAGATTAAATTTTATAATATAATTTTTGTTTAGTAAAAATTTTTACAAGTTTTTACAAACTTTGCTTAGAAGCACGCTACTCCTATATTATATATCTTATTTATTCCGGTATTTTTTACATAATAGAGAAATGTGATTTATATAATAATGATTACTGTATTAGTACTAACTGGTTCACGGAATCCAAGTTCCACTTTTATTTGGTGGTTTTGACGATTTCTTAGATTAGTCAAAGTCTAATGTTACTTAAATTTAAAAATAAACAAAGTGACAGTTGCTTAGAAATCCTTCTCGTTACGACAGTAAGATGTCACAACAAGTAATTGTTTAAAATTGCTAAAGAATACATGCTTTAAAATGACAGCCCAAAACTCTGAATGTTCCATCAAAATATTATAATCGTCAAATTTTAGCTCAAACGCCTGCCCGATAAAAGTGGAAAGAAGATTTTAATAATGTATGTTAAATATGTATCAATGGATGGCTATGAAACTGAGGTTTGATTGGATAGGCCGTAAACGCCATAACGTTTTGTATATCTAAATGTATAGTTGCCAGATGCCAGTATAAAAAATTATATTCATACAAGAACCAATTTATTTTATCCATCTAAGCTGTCAGTCTCGCGAAAAATGGTCGCAATTATATAACAAAGTATGGCGAATGCGAGAGCTGTTTGCCGAATTACTGTACAAGAGCATGATGTGGTTTATTAAACATTTCTTAGTAAAAAAACATGTCGCGACTTTAAAACTTTCATACTTTTACGCCTCTCAGTAACAATAACGGCCTAAGTCGTGAGACTAACTGCCGCAAACCAAGATGGACTGCATATTATTCAAATCATTATGTACAGGGTGGTAACAATTGCAACAAACCATAACTCAATGTTTTTTTTACTATGATATCTGTGACGTCACAAATAGATCACATTGCCAAATCCTGATATTTTCTCAGTAGTTCCTAGAAATATTCAACTAATGTTTTTTCTCGTAACGATATAATATTATGTATTTAATGGATTACAAGCTGTCACGAAGATGGTGTGATTTGGCGTTTACTGTACTGGAAAGATTGCTTACATGTTGTATGTACATACGCTGAAGTCAATAAATTTATTGCTAAGTAAAAATGTTCGTTTTATTTATTTATTTTTTAATGTCCCGACTGAACCTACCGTTGAATTTTCAATACTTTGCCGAATAATAATGTTATAAATAAAAATGAATCGCTAAATGTGTCGAAAAGCGTAAAACTCGAGAACGGCTGAATCGATTTGGCTGATTTCTTTTTTGTTCTATTTCATGAAGTCTGAAGAATGTTTATGAAGAGAAAAAACGTAAAAAATACGAGGAGAATAGTAAAAATAATAATTTTCTTTTCACATACAAATCACTCTGTCCCCAACTGTAAGGGTGCGTTTCCACAAGAGATGAGCGAGGATGCGTAGCGAGGAATGTGTTTTTTAAGATTTAATTGGGAAGCTTCTTTAGAGATTTCAGCATAAATACGGTTATTTTGTTGCTTAATACTGCTCAATTGTAAAAATTTTTCTGTGACCTCCCTTGCGTACCGCTTAAGCAGTTGTTTTGATTTTACCACCGTATTCTTTTTAAAAAAACGTAACATCACGCCAGTAATCCCCGAAGGGGTAGGCAGAAGAGTGTAGTACACCCCACGTTTCACCAGTTACGTTTAAGTCCCACAATGAAATAGGGGGTGAGCCTATTGCCATACACCGGGCACACATCCAGACTCCGAGTTACTACTAGAAATTCTAAATTAGAAAAATCCAGTAGTACCCGACCCGGGACTTGAACCCAGGATCTCCCGATCGGCAGTCGCGCTTGTAACCACTCGACCAACGAGGCAGTCTTTTCTAAATTATCAGTTAAGAAATGACCAGATAGGCACCAAGTTCTAAGTCATCTTTTAAAATACACGACGTGGTCCTAGGCGCTGTGTTTATCTCTCGAGATAAAATCTTTTGTTTTCGGACAGGATTTCTTCGAATTCTTTGCCTTACTGCTTTGATCGCCTTTTACGTACGAATACTTCGTGGACGGCCAGATCTTTTTCTGTCACAAACGCAGAAGGTTTCATTGTACCTATCAATAGCCTAGTACACAAACATTTGACTAATACCAAGCGTATGGAGGATTTTAAAAACTGTATTTGGCACCATACCTACTTTATATAATGCAATCACAGCGATTCGGTTCTCTTTATCAACCCACTCCTTTTTAATAACACTAAATATTTTAGAATATACTGGCGTGAAAATAAGAAAACAATGAACAACCGCATAAAAATGACAGATTCTAAATTCAAAAGTGATATTTTGTTTTTTTTTTTAATTGTAACAGTATTTATGGCCAGACCAAGTATTTTTAGTATAGTTAGGAAGTATAAAAGGGTTTTAGGACTGCAATAAAAACCTTATTTGGTTTAAAAATAATATCCACTAATGTCTTGATAATGCCATTGTTGTTACAAGCAATTACTCCGTTAGCCTATATTTGAGTTACAATGGCTGATAATTGCAAATATGTAGCTGAAGGATGTTTTAGAATTAGGGTGCGTTTCCATCAGAGATTGCATCAGAGAGTGCGAGGTAGCTAAGCGGTGCGAGGACACGTAGCGAAGCTGTAAAACGATGTAAGTGTTTCCACCAGATGTGCGACGTTGCTGAGCGATGCGAGGATGCGTTACGAGGCTGGGAAGCGGTGCACAAATGACCGATGCGAGGCGGTGTAGCGAGCCTTTCCAGATGCGAGCGAAAGGGGTGAGGTGTGGTGGAGGGGCGCGCCCGCCCCTCTGGCCAGCGCCCGCTGCTTGCGTCTCACTCACAGTTGTCGTGTTGTCGCAATATGGCGTCGGCCGTTTTACAGTTTTGAGACGCAATGGACGAAAAATTAATTGAAGCTATTAAAAATTATCCATATTTGTGGGATACGTCTTTAATGTTTTACAAATGTAATGAAACTAAAGATGCTGCCTGTGAAGAAATTGTGAAAGAAATAAAATATAACTCCATGTAGTCGATGATGTTTAATATGGTTCCGTATCCAAAATCTATGCTGTCTTCTGTGACCCAAAAATGTCGTAATAAATTCCGCGTCGTCTGCCTCCATTTCTTCATCACAAATTGTTAAATATAAAAGCATTTTTCTCCACTGATCCATGTTTTCCGCACAATACACGTCTACATCTAATAAACACCGTCTAGTGACTGCTACCAGTATCTCGCTCCCATCCATCCCTAACACACATCCCTCGCACACATTTCTCGCTTTCCGAAACCTCGCTCCGCTAAGCCGTCTCCACCGAAGCTGTACGGAGCGAGGCTAGGTAAACGAAGGGATTCTATTGGTTCTTAACAAACACATTCCTCGCTACACATCCTGGCTCATCCCTGGTGGAAACGCACCCTTAGGCTATCATTGCTGCTGGGAATTAGTTTCGAGACATTTCTCAGTTTCCAACTATCAAATAATGTATATGTATATGTAAATAATGTATATGTATATGTCGATTCTTTATCCATATCATTTACCTAAGACTTATCTCACTCATCGTTTATATGTATTCATTTGTATTTAAAAATTTACATTTACTCATTATATGTAACATTGTTAGGAGTCTCACAAGGGTCATTTATTATCATAAATATGAAATTATTGATGTAATTGTAATTCAATAAGTATTACCATTATATTAGGTGAACAAGTCAGGAAAGAAAAACATATATAATTTTAATAACCACGTCTTTATTGTGATCTAATTAATATAAATTACATTAAACCATTAACAATAATTGTTTGTGAAGTTAAAGTAACAACCGACAACATAAACAGCAATATTGCTCAACATTTGCTATAAATAAATCACGTAGGTATATATCACATTGTTCATTGCAACTTAAAATAGAATATAATTGTATTATCAAACAACATGGGTTAACACTGGACGTTTTCCTCAGAGATAATACAATATAATACGTAATTTTCGAACGACGTACAACATTTTCAAAATATCACAGTTAATAGTAAATTCGAATATTTATCTAGACAATTGAAATTATGGTTTTTTAAATTGTATTATTTTGAATTATAATTTATCATTTTTTATAGAAACAAAATTAACATTGCATGAATCAGTTCAATATATCGAAATGACTCAAAATAAATAAATGAAATATTTCGAGATTATAACAATTTCACATCAAATACTATATACATAAATGTAATCACAAGTCAATACGATTATTTCATAGAAAACAAAACACACATCATGACTTACACAAATATACGAATTTATAATAGTTATGAATGATTTGCTTTAATTCTTCTTCACATGTTTTCGTACGCCACCGTTTAATTTACTTCGTTGTATGTATTTCTTTTTTTTTTCTTCAGTTTAACCAGACGCTGGCCAGCATCTCTGACCTCGCCAGACGGTTCCCAATGGACACCCTCCGTTACCGAGTCCAGAACGGTCATCGAAGCTTGGCAGGATTTCGTTAAAACGGCTAAAGTCTTCTGGCTTATTGCGTCCCATTGGTGGGGGTGGTGGCGGTAGTACCGAATCCTCGTCCATGTTCAGTTGAACAGAAACGACTGGTCGTCCCAATGGATCGCGATTTTCTTTCATTGTGATTTTCAGCGAAATCCCGTCTGGCTTAACGGGAACGTCCTGGATCGTAATAATCCTAGCTTCCACCGTCGCGATCACCACAGCGGAGAGAAGGAATATACCGAAACTCGCGTACATTTTGTAAATGTGTTTGATGTGCCGTTGACTGCGACTTGCTTCGAGCAAAGCTCTCTAGAGTATGAAATGAAGGAACGCTTGGTACGGCTTATATTAAACTCGTTGCGGAAAAACCTACAGATACTTACTCTGACGGGGCTTGTGACGTTCTTACTTGTCATCCTTTAGAACGCAGATTTCGATTCGCTAAGGAAAAGTGAACTGGCTCTCGATCCAGCAATTAGTCACCTTGGCTAGTAAGACTAATGACATAGGTTAGATTCTCGTTTGAGACGAATATTTCTATTATGACTAACATCATTAATATGTACTTAGGTGTATAAAAATGTTAATAATATCATATATTTATGCATAATATTATATATGTACATTTATTAATTGTCTAGACACGATACCAAATATTCTGCCGTATTTAGTATCAGGTAGCCGTGGGTGGAGACATACCAAGACACTTATAATTGAAGTGGAAACTTTTCTGGAGACGTTGGGCTGTTTCGGAGCTGGAAAAAAAATGAACTCGCGACACTGCTACCGACACCTCAGTATATAAATATGTACCTACATATTATATTTGTATGTTCATACATAGATACACGTACATGTTGGCATTTCATGTATTTGTAAATTTACATTTGAAGCAATAGATTGAAATTTTAAATAAATAGCACATTCAATGAAAATTGTAATATAACTTTTGTGGTAGTAATATATAATAATGAATAAAAGAACACTTCATTTAAAAGTTTTGATGCGGGTTAAAATATTTCCTGACGATAAAAAAAAATTCCTGACAATTAAAAAAATATTTCCTGAAGATAAAAAAAATACATAAGTTATTGATCAAGTTTTCGCTTCTGTCGGCACTCCCAGAGTGTCCTATGTTTTTTTGGTTAATATTACAGCAGTAATATTACAGTTACAGCGATTATATTTCAATGAATCCTATCGTCACCGAATAATGACCTATTATGTCCATTATATGAAGAAAGTGATTTGTGATTGATTTAAAATAAAATTATAATTTACCGAAACAGTTTCAATATTGTGGTATGTAGTTCTACCTCCCATTTGGTGGGTTTAGCGTTCTACACCCTAAATCACAACTCTGATTTTACGAAATTCCAATTGTATTTAAAATATTATATACATACACTTACATTATCTGATATAATGTAGAATTAATATGAATTGCACACAATAATTATCCATACTTAACATTATTAGTACATTATTTCCTTGGAAACAAAATATCACTAACAAGTGAAATATATTACCACGCATGTTTCTTCGAACCGGTAGGCAGACAAAAGTGGTACCTACTTTGCCACGATTCACCATTTATGCTATACCGTCCCACAATGGTTTAGTGGGTGAGCCCTTTCTCATACAACAGGCTCCAGATCTTTTCACAGACCCAGACGCCACGCTGCTACTGTCAAGTTTAAGTTAGAAAAACCCAACCTTATTGACGCAGACATCGAGCCTAGGACCTCTCGTTCGGCAATCATGCTTCCAATCACTCGTCCAATACGACGATCCATAACTAATTCCATATACGTTTGGGTTTACCATTCGGCAAGTATCATCATCATGTAGGTATGCGAGTAAGTAGAGGCACGCTTATGAAAAACCCACAAGTTGCTAGCAGAGACCATCTCGACAGCCTATGAGACCTTGGGTGAACCGTCATGGTAAAATACCGAAGCACACGTTTGTATCAGTGGAGTGGTAATTACATGTTGTAGATACGCCGTGGACAGATTCACCAGCCTGACCTGTACTCAGGGTGGCCGTGACCTCAAATGAAATGTATGAATATTCAACCGACTTCTGACTAAAGTTTCATCGCCGAAGGGGTAAGCAGAGGAGTGTAGTACAGTCCCACGTTTCATCATTTACGTTTACGTCCCATATGATAGGTGGTGAGCCTATTGCCACACACCGGGCACAGATCCAGACTCTGCATCATTACTAGAAATTTTAAATTAGTAAAAGCCAATAGTACCCGACCCGGAATTTTAACCCAGGACCTCCCGATCGGCAAGCGCGCTTGCAACTCGGCCAACGAGGCAGTCAATGAGTAATTTTAATTTGTCAAGTATAGTTAGTTTTTTGTCATAACTGATAAGTAATTGTATTGTATACGACTCTTGGCTGGGGTATACGGACACCAACGCATTTACTATATTATAACACCTATTTACTTGTACTAATATGCAATGGTAAATCTTAAAAAAAAATAATTTATGCATTGTCTAGGTTCTAATGTCAAAGACGACGCTTACATCTTTCCTCTGTACAACTTACTGACAACCATCCGTCTCATGTCTGATATTGACAATGGGAACGTAATTATTAAATGATTTATTTAATTCAATTTAAGGTATTTGTAATAGATATTACACATACATCTATACTATTTTACTATTTACTATAATAATATAAAGCTGAAGAGTTTGTTTGATTGTTTGGTTTTTTGGTTGTATGGTTGTTTGATTGTTTGAACGTTAATCTCAGGAAATATTGGTCCGATTTGAAAAATTATATCAGTGTTAGATAGCTCATTTATCGAGGAAGGCTATAGGCTATATAACAT
>DWDT01003347.1:0-12405 GCA_018245595.1 Microceris scylla | reverse complement strand
AAATTATAATACCCTAGTAAGACGTCGGTCTAGTCTAATTTGTATAATATTATACATTAACCTACAAATATACTAAAATGAATTTTGTAAATGCTCAGCGCATAGAAATTCTTAAGTTCAGTTGTGTTACGTTTTCAAAACAAAATTGTAAGCTTCGAGCAAAGAGACAGATAACATTTATTGTTAATTGTATGAGTTCTGTGTGTTGTTCTGTGAGAACGGGTGTTGAGCATGAGAGCATGAGAGCATTGAACCTAAATATGTATAAGGCGGAGTGGTGAACCTTGTGAGTATTATCACCCCAGTGTTCAAGGGCGACAGCTCAGTGCAGGAGTGTGGCAACTACCGCGGTACAAAGGTGATGTCCCACACCATGAAACTCCTCGAACGCATTGTGGACTCTCGGATCCGACAAGAGTGACTACTCACCACCTGCTAAATACATTTTTTTTTAAATAGTATCCTAAGAGTTCATCGGCGATTACCCTATGTACAGGCTCAGACACATGAACGCAGAAAACCAAAAGTTTGTCTAGGCCCCAATTCTAAAACAAAATTTTATAAAAAACAATTCGAAAGCCAATCCACATTCGTTTATAATAAAATTAATATAATATTAAGCATTTATCCCCTAACATTGTTTAAATTAAAACAGGCAATTTTAAAATCTCTTATCCCATTAAACTACAGTGAAACAGAAGAGATATTGAATATTTAATATAGCACTTACTTCAGCTGAATCACCTTTTCATTCATATGATATCTACGCTTATTCACACACGCACACACACCCATCCACTCACACACATGCACACACACCCACACACACTCACACACACTCACACACTCACACACACTCACACACACTCACACATACAGATAAGTCTTTGTTATAGTTATTTGTAACTGATTAACTTTGTTGTCTTGGAGGATGAGCGAGGTACCCAGTAACACGGACACCACCCAGTACAGGGGCCCTTGCCACTAGTTGTAATGAATATGTTTAATCAATAAATACATTTTTCTTTTATTTTTTTTTATTTGTACGGTCTCGGAGTGTCAATATGGGTTTCAACCAGGATGGGGGACCATGGGTCCCGTGTTTGCCCTGAGGACTCTCGTGGAGGGATGCAGATCAAAAAATTCCCCTCTGTATTTCCAATTTTTGGACTTGCAGAGGGCCTTTGACTGTGTCCCGCATGAGATGATCTGATGGGCACTGTGTTCTAAGGCCGTACCTGAGCCCTATATTGACATAATTCGAGACATGTAACACAAATACGATTCGATGTTTAGGACTGCTGTTGGTGACACTTAACCATTTTCTCATCACCGTTGGGGTACACCAAGGGTCCGTGCTCAGCCCATTTCTGTTCAGCGTGATATTTGATGTCCTATCAGACAGCATTAGAGATTACCGTGAGCAACCACCGTGGTTGCAGGAGTGCCGCCTCTGCTGGTATGGCCACGTTTCACGGAGATCGGCAAATTACGTGGGGAACAAGTGTCAGAAAACGGGGCAGGCCCAAGAAACGCTGGCTTTACGTCGTAAGAGATGACATCCGTGCCAATGGAGTCACCATTCAGGATGCCGAAGACCGTGCGAAGTGGGCTAGATGGAGCCGGAAAGCGGACCCTGGGTCCACACTAGTGTGACGACGTAACCGGGATAAACGCTCGGAGGATGATGATGATGATCTATAAGGCGGAGTGTTATCAGCAACACAATAGTCTAATAACAACAATAATCTCACGTTTATACGTCTGCGAGACACAACCCCGACCTGCTTGTACGATGTTTGCTTTGTGTCAAAGGTTTCTGTTGACATAATGGGATTCAATTTGTGTTGTAATATCACTACTTGTTTTCTTATTTAATGGTCTGTTAACGAGACATTCGTGTTTCAGTCGAATAGTATCAAAACAAAATATTAATACTTCCAGAAAATAGTGGTTATAAACACAACATAAAATAAAATCGGACCCGTATTTCCCTAAAAGAGTAAGCAAAGAAGCATAATACTTCCATTGTCCTCCAGTTATTTTCTACATAGGATTGACGAGATCCTGGGTTCAAATCTCGGGTCGAATACTATTGGATTTTTCTAGTTTAGAATTTCTATTAGTGACTCGGAGTCTGGATGTGTGGCCAGTGTACGGCAATAGGCTCACCACCTATTCAATTGTGGGTCTTAAACGTAACTGGTGTAACGCGGGGGTGTACTACACTCCTCTGCCTACCCCTTCGGGGATTAGAGGCGTGATAATGTTACGTTTACGAAATACGTTGGCTCAAGTTAAGGTTTTACCTACACGGTTAGTGTTTCAAAACACAATATCTTTATTTAAGAACTCTATACATTTTAATAATACTATATTTTAACCCCCAATACTAAATTCACAAGCGCTATTAAACTTTAATATCGTAATCAACTTTTATTCCAAATCTAAATGATACTTAAATTACGTAGCGATATTCTCTAAATACTGTGTACAAGACGACGATGTGGACAAAAAACAAGTGATAGGGGAACATGATTAGGGAATTATTTACAATGAATTTGAGCTAACTAACGTCAGACACAACTAGATAGTTTTATATAAGGATGTATAACTGTTATAATCTACTATAACAATTATACATTGATAATAAAACTTTAATTCCTTAGTAACAATACATATTCCCTGAACCGTTGTCGAACATCCGCCAGCCCAAGGTCAGCCGGTCGACCAGTTCCATCCGAGATTCTCGTTTTCATCGCCAACATGAGTAAAAGTGAACTTCAATGATGCACTAATTTCTAGACGAGCGCGTAGCTTGGAGCCGTATTTTTGAATATTTATACTATTTTATTTTTAAACATGAGAGCTTTATTTATTAATTATAAGGAGACAAAAAATCCTATGAAGACAATTGTAATATTTCGGGAGGAACAATATTATACATATATTAAGTAGAAAGAATATATTTTCTGTTATTGTTATTATCACATCGTCACGCCAGGTCCTTTAATGAATAGGTAGAGAGTACGAATTTATTTATATTTGACATTTGTCACCTTATATTTATGTTTTATTTCTAATCGGGATTACATATTCAAAAAAAATAAACATAGCTTGATAACATTTAGCCAAGAAAATTTTGTAATGCATATTTGTATGTAATATAAGTAAAGGCTCTATTCGCACTGGAAATACAATCTGAGCACTTAATGTTGATCGATGAGTCCCACGACCCTTGCTCAGTGTTCAGTTGATGGAGTCCACCCCGGCCGCGTGGCGCGAGCAAGCACAGGTGTAATAACGATGAGCACGTGGATCGCCGGCGACCTCCTCCTCGACGCGTACAAGCAATGCTTCAATAATACATTAATTCAGTAACACCGTTGCACACTTTAGCACAGCACAGCATTGCGTGCCGATCGCGAAACAGGATTGATTCATTTGCATGATTAATTACCTGTCTCTTCGCTTTTAATCTGTTTCTGTGCGATAAATATCTTACGTATAATGAAAGTCTTATCGACATCGATTCAGCTATTTCGGAGTTTGGTTCAGGCACAGACAGGCAGATAAAATTTTTATTTCAGTATATCTGGACTGTTTTAATATGTAATTAATATACTTAATAATCTGTATGTCAAAATCTTTCATTTCCATATGTACATATATAAATATGTATGCGATGTATGTAAACGAAGTTAGGTTTAGTTTAACACTTACTGCTCTTTTCTAAGCGGAAGTTAATTAACGGTAAATCTTAGTCAGACAATATATTCCTGCAATATTAATAAAAGTTTAAAATTAATCGTAATTTTATTTTAATACATACAATATCCCCACTCAAGGTGGCACCAGTATTTCTAATAGATTTCCAGTTCCAAACTAAACAAGTTAAGTACATCTAGATCGTTCTGTTCAATCGACACAGAAAATAACGGTACCATATTAGCAGTAGATACACTGTATAGACTAGCTTCGCTAATAAATCAAATAAATCATGCAACTTGTGACAGGCTGGATTCAAGCATGAAGACTATATGTGGGTATGTTACCCATGAACGTCTGTAGCATGTCGCATCAAGGCAGGGCAGCTGACCGACTGGGAATTGAACTATGGACCTCTGGGAAACTTGTTCATCTTACGTCAAACTTAATCAACGTCAGTCAAGTTAAAGCTGGATATATTCTGTTGAAGATAAATTCAGGAAAGCTGGCTTAGAAATTACATAAGTTATCTGAGGTAATCATTATTGGTGATACTTCAAGAACGTTTCATATTACAGAGAGTCTTAACACGAAACTATCTAGAATTGAAAATGTATTAAACATTTTGGTATTTCCTTTGATATTTAGGAGTAAAGTTAATTAACAAGCTTTGTGTACGATCTATAACATTTAGAACAATAGAACAAATAACAGAGTGCATTTACTACTACATTATGACATTTGTTTTCAATATTTCATTATGTGTTGAGCGACTAAGTATTTATGAATTTCAAAAAGTTGCCTTCTAATTTTAAATGGTCAATAACTGAGTTTCTTGTAATTCGTTCATATATTAAATTGACGTCAGTGTAAATTTTTTCCTGCTTTTTTTGAATGAAAATTCTTCATTAATAACTATTGATGTGAAATTATTAAATGTTTTGATACTAACGTAGTCGGTATCGACGGGTCTATTTATTTATTGCTCCGTCACGTTGAACACCAGTTATATTACGAAACAAAGAAAACACTTTGTTTTCGCATATAAAAATGTATAAGAACATTCCCGCATAATACATATATGAAAAGATACATGAATTTATAATGATACTATTTATACCAGGGATGGAAGCGGGGAACGCATAAAATGCGGAAAGAAACCCAATATGGCAAAACGGGCTGTCCAACTTGCAACTTATAGTAAAAATAAAACTAAAAACCAAAAAAATATACTTCAAGAAGCATAATCACATTTCTGGCAAAATTTTCCTGTTATGTGCGCTAGATACGAAAACAGCGCCATTAACTGGAACGTCTGACACAGCAAAGCTCCACAAAGACACTGAATAAAAATGTGATGCGGACCTGTGAGGCATAACAATCAGTTATTCAAATACACCGCAAAGTTCAACGCTCACGACAGGTGTTACACCTGCCGATTTAAGGAGACGTCTAATTAATCCGACAGCAATGAAGACAACAAGTGCATTTCTCAGGGCGGGTAATACCTGCGAAACAAGAGTGGTAAGTGACGATCACGCTCACTGCAACGGCGACGAGTCCGCGGCCACAGTCATACTTCGTGAAGCGAGCTGAGCGCGGCTGTCCGTTTTACGCGCGAACGTTACGTTTTGAGTGCGTGTTGCCAGTACGAGTATTTAAAAATGTAAGTTTTTTTAATTTATCTAACTTATACTTTCCTTTACAAAAGTATTAACACTTTAAAACATTCAAATTATAAATGCTACCTAAATATCTGAGCGCTAAATAACTTTGTAGGTGTAGACAATTTTGGATTTGCGCTACTATATTTGGTACAAAAAGTGTTCAAGTAGAGCGGATATTATTATCTTTTGAAGCACAGATTTCTCTTCCTTATTACATAGACGACGGTTTTCAAACAGCCCTGGACACAATATTATGTCATATTCTCGTAAAATCATTCACAGTGAAAGTCGTACAGTAGCTTCGATGTCACGCGAAGACGCCAGAATGTGACACTGCGTCTGGATTATTTCGGTTCCCATTTTTTTTATCATTTTTACCTTAATATTTTTTTAAATATAGGAATGATAATCTATTCATAATTAATTATCTTATTTTGCCACAATGCTTGGTTGTAGAAACGCTCATTATTTACCAACTACATTTCCATCCTATGTATATCAGTCCACTGCTGGGCGTATGTCTCCCCTGAGGGGATTTCGAATGTAATTTACTTTAACTGACAAAACTTTTAAGAAATATTTTAACGGACCTTGATAGGGTCCAAGGGAACTTAAAAGTTGCTGCGTAACGTTCTTCCTAAATCACAGGAGTGCTAAAAGATATTATTCTGCCAAGAACTGCCTTTCCCTGATGTTGCCAAACATCACATATCGTTTTCGACATTCAACAGCATCAGAGCTACAAGCGCTTCAATGACTCGTACAATAAAAGAATGTTATTAATTCTTACCTACGTTATTAGGAACCCTGTACACACAACGCAATTTATTTTTTGTGACACTTTCGTTATTAGGTATCATAATTGGACATTTGATTTTGATTAATTAAAAGTAATTTGTTCAGAAGCTTTTTTTGTATACAAACATATTAACGTAAAAAGATAAGTTTTTATAGAAATACATTCAAATAAAATAAGCCAATCCTACAAAGTTTTACTATCCCATGGTTAAATAAAAATAGGTAAGCTGACTGAACATACTATACCTCGTAATACACTATATTTATAATAAAAATACAGAATTAAACAAATACATGGACGACAGGATTTATTTAGTTCCTAGATATTTTGCAACGCAGTAAACATTTCTTTAAGGCCTCAGGCGTGTTGTTCTTCTATAAGACCCTCTAAGATATATATACTTTTCACAATTCTTCTCAAGTTTCAAGTACAGAGACCGCGCGCGATAACCTGAGCCTTGCATCATGTCGTTACAGCGACATCTATATGGAAAATACTATTATCCGACATTTTATTAGATTGTTAACAACAATACAATGAGATTCAAAGGGAGGTTATTTAAGTATCGAAAAGAATAGAACCTTTTGTATCCTAGTCCTTTATGAATAGTAATATGTATAAGTATGGCCAGCGCGGGGACTGTAGACGCAAACCCCCCATTAACTACAAGAGGGCAATGGTACGTGTGCGACGCGCCGCGCAGCGTCAGCTTGTCAAATTTCGCTTGAGGCTTTATGTACATGAAAGTCCATAGTTTTACAAATATTTTACTTTTCCATTGTTGGTCTCCACTTCTAAAAGTCGCTTTCCAATTAGCCTTCTTTCATTATTTATTTGAAGAGATACAAATTATTATCCTAACATTGTTTCTCAAATAAACCTGGATTGGGAGCAGAAAGTGTGATAAATGCACACATGAAAGTGTGATAAATATGATGATGATAAAATGTCCTATAAATATAATGTTGATGTAACAAATCACAAGTACCTACATACATATAACAAGGAATAATGTTCGTTAGGTGATGGGTACTATTCTGAAGGTATGTCGCGGGTCGGAAGGATTGAGTCGAACGGCCGTGCTGTCAGTAGGCATTAGTTGACCTTTGCATTTCTGAACATGTAATGATATGTTAAAACGAACGTCGGAATATGTTGTATTAATTTATAATCACTTTCTATCAGGAAAAGGTGGCCGTTTCTAATAACCAGTAACTAATAGACCTCTTATAGAAAATCATTACATTATCACTATAATGGCCAGGATTGGAAAAAGTGGCGTCGATTAGGGTAGAGCTATGTCTAGCGGTGGGCATCCGAAGGTAGATGATCACTGTATTGCGCCCGCGTCGAGCACAGGTGTGCTCTCAAGAGGGGTGGTTTCTTGACACATGTTTGGCCTATGAATAATACGAGTACATAATCATGTACTGACATTGAAAAACTTAAATTCACTTTATATATTTTGTTTCCTTCCTCACTCGCTTTCGATAAAAGCAGTTTAAATGAGTAATATCTATTTGTGCGATAAACAGTGTTGCTCATTCGTTTACAACTTTTGAAAGTCCCAGTGACAAGCTCAGGTTTCTCCTACAACTATTTAAAGCTCACGGCGCTCGTACTCTCCACCATTTGCTTCAGAAAGTTATGGCCGAGTTACGAGTTGTTAATCACAGCGGGTTTAATATATTTTTAACGCCCTTGAGACCTCAAACTATATATAACAATCGTAACCTAAGGAATAAAACGTTGACTTTCTTGGCGTCTCTTCTGGAGCGAAGCACCTACAATCGACACCGCCTCTTGGCTGCAAGGGTTTCACCCACATTAACTAAGGAAATATATAGTAAACTTACTTTCGCATATATATTGTGGAAGAAGTAGGGTAGGTCTGCAACTATAGAGATATTTGACACTCCCTGCTCTCTGCCTATTCCGTAAGCACTGTATGTATATTGTTCTTAAGGATAATAAGAGTACAGTTAGAAGTAAATTCATGTGAATAGATAGAAGTTAAAAACCTGTATCAATATTCTCGTAAGTATCAGATCGTGAAGCTTGATTCTATACTTATAAACAAATGATAATTTCCAAATATACGAGCACTTGTTTACTGTGTAAATGTACCGTCGGTTGTTGGTTTCACATTAACCATTCATGGCCAGCTCGACCCAAAAGTTATGTTGCTACGCAATTGTTTGGTCCTTTTCACAGCGAACATAAGGACTATGGCCCAAATATCATAATATAATTTTCGGAAAACTATTGGTTTATAACAAATTTATATTTACACATTTGTTACTATTATTATTGATGGGCTTAAACTTACACAATTCCCGCCTTATTCATAGCGTTCTTCATTGATTTCATTGTAATTGTATTTCCCGTTGTATCTGTTGTGTACCGGAACATAAAATACATATACATATGTATTGGACACAATAAATAAAATGCGTATAAAAATATACCTACTCCAAGTTACAGCGTATGCAACTTTTGTTAAGAGGTATTAATAAATATATTATTCTATATGAAAAGAAAACTCTTATAAAGATAATGCAAAAAAGGAACTGTTTCTGAAAAAGGATTTTCTATAGTGCTGTTGTGGCGAAAGAAAAAATTGTAAATAAATATTGAACATCCGCCGCCAGCTTCTACATCTCCACTAGATTCGGCTTTATTTAAAAGACTAGGCTTTTAAATACAGATATAGAAAATATTTGGTTTTTAGTTCAGTACGTAAACTATGTAGGTACCCAATAATCATTGCCGCAATAAAACGTAATTCACGCCTGTAATCCTCAAAGGAGTAGGCAGAGGAGTGTAGTACACTCCCACGTTTCACCAGTACGTTTACGTGCCATGGAATAGGTGGTGAGCCTATTGCCATTGGCCATTGCCGCCAGGCACAGATCCAGACTCCGAGTTACTTCGAGAAATTCTAAATTGAGAAAAATTCAATGGTACCTACCCGACCCGGAATTTGAACCCAGGACCTCCCGATTGGCAATCGCGCTTACAACCACTGATTCTAAAATACGCACTGCTGCTCATTAACTTTTACGATTGTATCCATGATGGATGTTCTCGAGGTGTCGACCGGGGAACCTCAACTCCACCAACGCTTAACCCAACGGAAGCGATTCCACTATAAAAAGATAACACGCCTTTGTTTGTACAAGTACCCGTTGAATATAACAGAAACTTACATACAATCACAGATAAATAAATCAAATCAAGGTTTTAGAGCGTGGGAACGGTTCTTCTTTCGAAACAGCGTATCTAACAAATCACAATACAACGTACGTACAGTTGTATACAATTGTGTGAGGTGTTTGTTTGTGCGATTATTGTCACTTTAGCTTGTGTAAAACAACACACAGAAGAAATTAGTTTTTGTGCTATATATATACGTAAAATCACGCATGTAATCCCCGAAGCGGTAGGCAGAGGAGTGTAGTACCTACACCCCCACGTTGTACCAGTTACGTTTAAGTCCCACAATGGAATAGGTGGTGAGCCTATTGCCATACACTAGGCACACATCTCGACTCCAAGTCACTACCAAAAATTCTAAATTAGAAAAACCCAATAGCCGGGATTTAAACCCAGGGCCTTCCGATGGACAGTCACGCTTGCAACCACTCGATTCGACCAACGAGGCTGTCTATATATGTATATATCAGAATAATTCAGTTTATATATTGCATAAATCAGCATAAGTCGGTTTTTGTGTTGTATAGTTCAGTATCGTTCAGATTTTGTACTGTATAAATAAGTAACATGCATCTTCGTCGTTTTGATCTCGAGCGGATGGATAAAGACGATGACCTTACGATCAGGTCCAGCGACCAACGTGTACAGTAAACGCGAATCTATTGCACCAATTTTGCTGTAACAGTAGGATTTAAGATTATATTCTTTTGATACTTATGTCGTCATAATAAGTTTGTGTTTGCCGAAAGTACAGTAAAAGCGCCTTAATCACGGATTCCCTAATCGCGTTTTCAATATTCGCGGGTGAAAAGTGCAACCCAGTTCCTGTATTCGCGGCTAAAAATCTCTTATTGTATCTCTTATTGTAAACGCAAAAGGATTCGATGTCTTTTATGAACGCGTCGGCATCGTTTGAGTACTGCGGGCACGTGTCGAGGGATTTTTTATAAAGGATGTAAACGAATGGACTAATATCAAACTAAAAGGTAAAATAATCATTGGACGAACTAAAGCCAGACACATTGAAATCATGCTGGTAAAACTGTGGCCTCTACTGACTGCTGGAAACGATGAAGGATACATGCAAATTCAAAATTTAACTGCAGATGTTGTTGAAGTTGCGAAGGGAATAGGGCGAGATGGCTTCGAGCGGATAGAATCAACTGGCATTCAGGAGTTGCTTGATTCGCAAGATGAGTTAACCGAAACCGACTTGGAGGAAATGTTAACTCCGCATTGCGCTGAAAAAGACTTCAGCGAGCAGTGATAACATGACCTTGACTTTAAAAAACTTGAATGAAGGCTTAAGTATGGCTAATGAACTCTGTGATTATTTTATGAAAAATGATCCGTCTATGGAAAGGAGCCTCATTTTTAAAAGCAAATTTTTAGTGCTGCGTCTGAATACCAGTCTCAATTTAACCATCTTTTACTCGTAAAAGTGGCGAAGCAAGAAAATATTACTAAGTTCTTCAAACCTGTGTCCAAAATTGACAATCAAGATTGGTCTTAATTACTAATTTATCAATAAATTCACTTTATTTTAACATACATATAGCTCTTTTTTATCTTTTTGGAGCCTTGGAACGTATCCCTTATGATTCTCAACTAAATACCATTCCATATTCGTTTCTGTGTTCGCGGCATATTTGTGGAACGTATCCCGCGAATAAGGAGCTTTGCCTGTGCTGAAGTCAAGTGTGGTTTACACTTTGCAACACGTAATACGAAACATAGAGTAGTGTACCTACTTTAAAGATCACAAAATTTTTTATACATTTATTTACATATTCTATTTATACGGATAGTTAAATACAGTTAAATGTAATAGATATGTATATTTAAATTGTTTTATGTTATTAACATGGATATACATTTGTCCCGGATAAAATTATAAAATTCGGGACATTCATTTTGTATTAATATTACAGTTACAACCGGAAAGGATCCGACGGGATGACTGACTGGGTTATTCATTCGCACGAGCTATACCTACGCGTTCCCTCATACTTAAATACAACTAAGTAAATAAAGGTAAAATTAGCATCTACCCACTTAATCGCTTGGATGGTAAATAATGTTAAAACAACAAATAAGGATACAGAATGTAATTCAACAACAATTACGCATAAACACGCAAATCCAAGGAAAATTAAAATCTGAATCGAATATAGGTACCTAACCTCTTTTAGGTACCTAACCTCTAAAATTCAACACAATGAAGTTCAATTGTAAGATTGATTAATTGTAAGATTCATACAAAATAAATAATAACAGAAGCACAGGTTAGAAAAAGCAATACTTACCAAATCACTTATGTGCAAAACATAACTTTAAATCAATGCGTTTACAGCGATGAACGGCTGCGAAATTTCGACGCGGCTGAAAGGTCTGCCAACCCGCACTTGGCCAGTGTGGCAGACTATGGCCTTAACCCTTTCAATATGTGAGGAGACCCGTATTCCAGCAGTGGAATTGTAATGGGTTGAAAAAAAAAAAAGTTTCGACCATTTTTTGACTGAAACCGAAACTAAGGCAGCAACTAGATTTCTTGGCCGAAACCCAAACCGAACCTTCAGTTGGTCACTAATCAGAAGCGACCAGGGGTTGGCGGAAATTAAGTTGGATATTTGTATTAGTGCAGAAACGACATATCTTTGATCTTTTCCAAAGTGTCCCCTTTGAGGTCACAGCTGGTACTCATTCAGCTAACGTACAAAAAAGTTATAGCACATCACCAAAAATTTTATTTTCCGAACAGAGTCAAGTATCAGTGAGTATTCTCCCGCCTGTACATCCGTGAATACTTTTATTTGTTAGTGTAGGGATATAATTTGCTAAAATTAAAATCCTCACATATCAAAGTTTTGGGGAAACTGCTCAAGACGTGAAGAACTTTTAGCTAGAAAGAAAAGATTTTTAGAAGAAAGCTGTAAGCCGCTATTTAAAAAGTACAAAATATTGACTCTACCCGTTCTATACATTTTGGAAGTCATGATATTTATTTAAACAAAC
>DWDT01003346.1:0-12407 GCA_018245595.1 Microceris scylla | reverse complement strand
ATTCAAAATGTCTAACATATCCTTGAAACCAAAACACAACAATATATTTAACATTACTTAGCAGCAAAAATGAGTTAGGTGGACTTGCTTTTTGAAAGAAATCCCAGGCGAAAGGTTCAGAACTGAACTTCAATTAATAAGAGTTAGTGTGAGTCGGTTAAAGTTAGCCGCGCTATCCGAAGATCACAGACTTATGGCGCGGATAAGCTTTCATGCATCAAATATCCTTCCATAATTCTCTCAGAAATCTCTATCACTCGTGAAAGCATCAGTTACATGTGAATTTTTGCGCGCTCCAGGGAAATTATTAGCCAGTATCATGAATATATACGTAAGAGGAAATATCAATTCGTTCAGAATTCCTCACTGTATTGAAATTTGAAATTTTCGTCCAAAATACTGCGTGTATTATTTCGCATATTCGACATTTAACGTCCGATTTAGAGCACTTTTCATTTCTAATGATGCATTAAAAATACGACTACCGTACTTATTCTCTACCTGGGTCAGATTTATTGAAATTCTACATAACTGAACTAACATAACACTACATAACTGAACTAACTGAAATTCTACGTAACATTATCTATGTTACGTCAAAGTGTAAAAAATACCTTTTCATTCTTTAGGGAATATGACGTTTGTGTACATTTTCCATTTCCAATAAAACGTCCCCGGAATGTGATACTTCCGGGATAAAAAGTAGTCACTTTCCGGTACTTCATGTATATTATGCGAAGACACGTCTATGTGTTTCTCAAATGCGACGTGTGAAAAGGACAAAGAAGAAAAAAGAACAAAGGAAAATATATAACCCTTTTAAAAAGAAAGAGATTTTCCAAACAATCCTCTTTTTATGTGTATTTATGACAAAATATTGTAATAAAATCGTTTTAAGGATACATAAAAGGATATTTTGAGATTATTTCCATTGTGGCTGGTACATAAAATGGAGCTTTTTTTATTACATAGTTGTATATACCTCTGTTGTTGTTATTGCATGCACCTATTTAAATTGCCAGTCTTGTGGAATGCATCCTTCCACTCTGAAGGGTCCCAAATTCAAAAACTGGATTTTTAGAACATTTTTAGGATTTTTAAGCCGTTTACATTAATGAATATGAACAAAGGATATAGCCGGGTTTATTACAAACTGTATATTTAAATTACAGATTTTTAATAGAATGAAATGATGATGAGTCCGACCGGTTTCGGCCATGGCGACCACTTCGACTCCTAGTCCGTATGGCGCTGGTGCGCCCGGAAATGGCTGATGTAGCCGATTTTAGCAGTAAACTCCCGTGTGCAGTGTGGGCACGTGAGTTTACCGCTTACATAATTATAGTTAATGGCAGCGGGAGGACGGGCCTTTAGCTCATCTCGCTTGGCATCGAGGTCTGCTTTGCGCTGTTCCTCAAATTCGCGGATTCGTCTCTTCACAATCCCGCGCCATTCCAGCCTCTGTGCTGCCAAACTCTCCCATTGCGAGGGCTCAATGTTGCATCTTTTCATTATAGTATATGTTATTGTTTTGGCAAACGACTTTTATATATTTTTTTAAATCTATGGAAACGTGACATACAAAGGTAACGTCGAGCAAGTCTCGAAAGGACAGGCAGAGGAGTATAGTATACTCCCAAGTTTCAGTAGTTGTTTTTACGTCCCACCATGAAATAAGTGTTGAGACTATTGGCAAAAACTATGTAGATGACAACAATGAGTATCAAACGTCATTTGCTAACAAAGGACACCCAAAGTTGTGCACACGTTTCTAATTATACAAGACCGCAACAGTTCTTCAGTGTCAATATATGCCATGAAACATTAGTAACATTCACTTTTTTGCAGTAGCAAAATAGGTTAGAGTACAAACGTAACATCATGTCTGTAATCCCCGAAGGGGTAGGCAGTGGAGTGTGGTACGCTCCAACGTTTCACCGGCTACGCTTCTTCCCATGGAATAGGTGGTGAACATATTGCCGTGCATATTAGAATTTCTAGGAGTGACTCGGAGTTTGGTTCTGTGCTCGGTGTATGATAATTTGCTAACTACCTAAAGAGCGGTGTGACGTAAATGTAGGTAAATGACGCATATTGGTATTTTTATTTACATTTTAGCTGTTATAAAACTGATTACGGTTAAAATTAAATTTGAACTACAACGCTGGGTATAGCGCAATATTATGCTCCATATACATCTTTTCAACATGCCTGACCACGACTGCTCTGCCAAGAGCATAACGACGAAGAAGAACATCTTTTCAAAAATGTATTAATATCCAAAAATGTTCCCCTCGTCGCTACTTATTGGAATCCATCTAAAAACATTATTCACGATGTTTAAGAAATTCTCCTTTTAAAAACCCATAGAAAAGTAGTATAATAAAGCTATTTCTTTTGTCCTCCGCTTCGTAGTAGAGCGAGAGGAAATTTTATTTTTTTATTTTCCTCAATTAGAAGCTTTTGAGGTTTCAATGATTGTTATTTGCGAAAGGTAACTCAACTTTTAAGATTTCGCCGCAGTGCCGATAAAGTTTTATCGATAAACTTACAAAAGGGTTTTGAGTTCTATCAAACTGTATATTATATTAATAAAACAATCATTACTTTATTTTTACGTGCTCGATGCGCCGACGAAAATTAAGTTTGCAATGCTTTCATCCGTCATATAAATTAATTACAAAATAACGATAAAAAATTTCATAATTATTATGGTAAAATGTAATAAATAAACTCCATGAAAATTTTAAAATTGCATCTAAAATATTCTAATACGCCTAACAATGGGGTTGTTCCTATGAGAGAAAATTTTTTTTTAAAATCCTCGGTGCCAAGTTTTTAAGTAGGTAATACATAGCTATCGTTATATTCGCAACTATTCGACATATTCGCATCACTAGCTCAAGCTGGTTAGAAGAACCGTCTGCTCGCCTAACAGCGGCACTGCCAGACGTACGGGAAATCACTTAACTGAAGGGTCACTTCAGACAATCTCATTCTAACTTTGTGAAAATTATAGACATATTCCTCCACTAGCAACAACTAGTTTATTAAATATAGGTAGTTCAGCGCGTGTACAGTTTCTCGTTTGTAGTTATATTACGCCTACGATCTCTTAGTAGTTCTTCGCAACGTTGTTTAAAGTTGCACAGATATTTATCAGCTAACAATAACTACTTTAGTTACGTTTATTAATAGTTTGCAATTTCTAGTTTTTACTGATTTCGTGCGTGGTAGGCAGAATAATATAATGAATGGAGAAAAAGCACGACAGGTCTGTAAGGGTAGAGATACAAGGCTCTAAATCATATCTGCTTACTAGAGACTACACTTGAAAAAACTCAAGTTTATTAAAGACATTTAAAATTCGAATCAGAATTACATCGTCTGCTGATAGTTTTCTCGCAAGACTCCTTGGCATGTACCTACATGAAATATTACTTGCTTAACGATCAAAGTTACAATTTCTAATATACTTACACTAATATTAGTTAATAAGCAAGTGAAGACTTCTACAGACGGGACACCTGCTACATTTAGAAGCAATTACAGTATGACTGCTAGACTCTGCGATACACACGGTCACCTTGGATTTAAGAAATTTACATTATGTGACAGCAACGTGACTTAGTGGAATTCAATAAGGTATTTGGTCAATAAGCAGTCTGGGTAATTATACTGAGTATGCTGACTTTATGTCCGTTTCTGAACTTATCTTTTATATAAGAAACAAACAAACTGCCATACTAACAGTACTTGTTACAGCTTTTCTAACACCAATTTTATATTAATACTCTTATTCACAATGATTACTAACTGGAGCAAATGCTACTAACAGTCCTATTCACAGAGTCCTATACGAGTTCAGTTATAAATTTCTATAGGCGCCAATGGACAGTTATGCTGTTCCTGTAGTCACTTTAAAAAAGCAAGCGAATAGCAGTCACTAGTAGCCGCAGCCGCCCATAGATTTTCAAGACCGAAGTACTACAGGATTGTAGAAATAAGAAGGAATATTATTACAGCATTTCATAAAGCATGTAGGCAAATTACTGTTAGAAATTTTCTGTGTTCCTTGTATGGGATTATAAATCTCTTTACCTAATGCCATATCTTGCCAAAATCCCTCACACAATTATTATAAGCTTAAGAAATGAAACACATATAATCCCTTTAAATAACGAACGTCAAATGTAGAACATCGAAATTGAATTGGATCTGATTACAATCATCGAAATAATGAATTAAAACGTTTCATCATCATCATCATCATCAACCTATCTCAGTCCACTGCTGGACATAGGCCTCTCCCAATGAGCGCCATAGCGCCCTGCCCTCGGCTTGTCGCATCCAGCAGCTGCCTGCAGCCTTTCGCAGATGATCGTACCAACGGGCCGGAGGGCAAAAAAACGTTTAATATTTTCATAATCCGTGTATCGCGTAGCGTAATCCAGTACGCGTAAATCATAGCACAACTTAAAACACACAAATAACAAGTTTGATACAGCGCCCCTCGCGGCAAGTTGGGGGTAATTTGCATATATTATCATCTCAGGTGCGGCTGTGATGTTTCGAACGAAGTCGCGCTCCAAAACGCTCTTAAATGGCTTTGGAATTGCGTTTGAAACTTTCCTGCTTAAGATCCGTATTAAGATAATAATTGTTATTTATTGATTACGCCCTTACATAAGTGATCTTATGAGTAGGTTACGCGTTAGGTACTTATATAATAATTACACTGATTCTCCCCATAATAATTACACTTATGTAATAATTACACTGGTTTATTGATTTTGCCGTTACATAAGTAAATTATGAGTAGGTTATACGTCAGATATATAATTATTACATGGATTCACTTCATAATAATTACACTGATTCAAGAAGTGTTGAGTGATTTATGTGTGATTGATTTTTTGTTCATTTAGGAAAAGTGGACAAGTATATTTTTAATTATGTTCCATCGCAATTTTTGATGATGTTTTATATTTAGTTATAGATAGCTGATATACAGTGTGTACAATGTGTGTGTATAAAAAAGAAAGCGCGATGGCATACACTAGGGGAGTCTTAAGTCCAGCAACGGACTATAAAACGCTGATGATGATGATATGTGTATAAATTTATTTTTAAATACAACTATATAGAATGTTGTAATTTGTGCCTCGTTGGTCGTGTTGGTTGCATGTGCGACTGCCGATCGGTGGGTCCCGGGTTCGATTCCCGGGTCAAACACTACAAAAATTTTCTAATTTAGATTTTCTAGTAGTGGTTCGGCGTCTGGATATGTGCCCGATGTATGGCAATAGGCTCACCACCTATTCCATGTGACTTAACGTAACTCGTGAAACGTGGGAGTGTTCTGCATTCCTCTGCCTACCTCTTCGGGGATTACGGGCGTGAAGTTACGTTTGTAATTTGGGAGTCCATATTTGTACAGCAATAAAACGTAAGACTTCGTTCGCCAGCAGCCAGACTCAAAAGTCACAAGGCGTTTATTTAAAAATGGCTCGTTCTATTTGAGGCGCGTCCTAATTAATTGATCCGAAGATTCGCGGAAATTGCGTACCGCCCCCCACCCCTACCCCTCCCTCCCTCACGGTGTATCTTTGGCTTTAATTTAGAATTGTTAGCGCGAAGGAAATGCAATTTACGTAAAATAATTGTTTGATTTCAAATATTCCGCCGCTCACCCTTCCAGCGTTGGCTTAATTTGCTAGATAGAAAAATTAAAAAAGGGCTTAATTCTCTATAGAGTTTCACGGGTTATGGTGATGTCATCTGGGAATCAAATGATGAATTATTGGACTTAGTGATTTGTAAAAGTGACTGCATCGTTGCTCAGTGGTTGCAATCACGACTATTATAGTCGAGTCCTGGGTTCGATATTCGTGTCGGATAATATTGAGTTTTGTTCGTGTCGGATAATATTCTCAACCAACCTTTATTCTATTAGAAAACAGGTTAGGCCTTTTAATATAATATTGGTAACCTTGAATATCTTTCCTCGTAAATCGATTTCTTACGAGTTCAATTATTTACTCAGTAAGTCGACTATGCTGACCTAGCATTCCAGTGATTACTAACTGTCATTATTAATCGACTAATTCAAAATTTAAGGTCACTATTAGTGAACAAATTATTACTAGGCAAGCATACTACTTCCCAGACTACAAGTAGGTACATCTCGCTTAGCATCAGGCGAGGATGTAGTTGAACGCGAGCGTATGGCGTTTAAAAAATGAAGTGCTCATTTTCAGATCCAAGCCACGCTAATGTGTTTAATTGTGTATAAATTATTTTGTGGGTTGTATTAACAGAAAATCATGTCGATTCATCAGAGGAATGAGCCTTTCGGGGTTGCCGTCGTGAACAATGACGTCATCCGCGTTATAAAGGGTAGGTCGGGGAGTAATAACAACTACATGTTTACTGAGACCCGCCACCCTGACAGTGTGTTATTAATGAGGACGAAACAAACGACATGTTTTACGCTCTCTTGACTTTGTACAATGTCTAAATTAAGGTTCGCGCTTCGCTTGAAATTCCAGAAGCAGCTTAATTTTATTCACATTTGTATTTTTCTTATGAAGTGTCAAATTCAAATTCAAATTCAAATTATTTTATTCATCATAAGGTATATACATACACTCAATGAAAGTCATGTTTTGGTTTACATATACTTCGTACTACATGTTCGTAACATAGCGGCCCGCCCCAACGATTGGTCGGCGAATGATGACCGCGAACCATACACCGTCCAACGACAGGTAGACATCACCAGGGGGCAGTTGACCCCCTGAGATTGCCCGGGTAAAGAGGGAATCCTCGGGGCGTGTAGACTCGTAACCCTAGCGGCGCATAACCGCCGCGGCTTACGAACGACTGTCATTAAATTAGCCCCAACGATCGCTCGAAGGGCCAGGCTCTGCTGCGCTTGGAGACGGCGGCGCTGCGACCTTGCTACCGACGCGTACCATGCCGGTGCCGCGTAGGTGAGCCGTGAGCGTATGTTTGTCTTGTACACCCGCAGTTTGATATGGATCGGCAGCTTGGATGTCAATACTGGTCGGAGTATCGGTCGTGCGGCGCGCGCTGAAGGGGGCGGTGTGGAGAGTCGTTACCAGTGGTGGAGTTGGGCGTGACGAGCATGGCGACGAGGTGGCGGTCGGGCTCCACGAAGCCGAAGCGCGCCGTGAGCAGCGCGCGCGCCTCCACGCTCGACACGTTCACGGCCAGCATGCAGTTCGTGATGCGCCGCATGTGCCCTGCCAAACCCAGCGACACAACCTGCCTTAAGCCTATCTAGTATGCCTCTCCTAGCCATTACAAAAACACATACTTCATTGTCTATTGTTTCTGGTCACTTTATTATATTTTTTTAAAATTAAGCTCGTCCATGACTAGCGCCGATTAGGGGAGGCCTATGTCCAGCAGTGGACATCTAAAGGCTGACGACGACGACGACGACGCACACCATTGCATACAGTATAATATGTATTATATATTACATGCGACAAGGTTATAAAAGTTAACGTATAATAGTAAACGAATTACGTAATTTTAATTGATACACATATGTACATCTCTTACAGTAAATATTTACCATATACGTATGTATATAAGAATTTAAAAAATGTACCATCGACGTAAATTTTGACAATCTTATCCTCTAGATCCAAATAAGTAACTCCTTTGACATCTCTTTTGTTTCCGAAGATGAATTCAGTGCGCAAGTATCCACTTCTGTATCCCTAAAATCATAGGATTTATTCATTAATTTGAAAACTGTCAATACTATCTAAGAATTTATAAATGTTTAGGACTCTTGACCTACTTGGAATGGAGTAACAAGTTTCACTTTTCCAGTGATATTGTTTTGAGTGAGTCCTCGATCTATGGCCCATGAAGAATTGATCATAAGTAGGCCTTCTTCATTGTACTGTAATGAAATAAGAAATTAGAAACTTTTTACCGGAAAAATTGACAACTGTTAGGAATAAATTTCAGGCTGTATAATGTATTGTATATAAATCATATGTATATTAATATAATTTTAAAGCAAACCGATATTCCATAACATATACAAAAAGTGATACATTAAGGTCCAATTTTTTGATTGACGTCAATGCCACAAACAGATTATAGGAGACATGAGATGATCCGAACAATAAGTTTGACATAAGGACTAAAAATGTGATTATGATTTACATGATTGCATACGATTGTTAATTATTATGATTTTGATGACTGTATACGTACAATTAAACAGTACCATAAATATAAGACATCAATACAAGTTGATACTATACGAGTAAGTACATTAAAACATTGACCTGGAAACTTAAAAGGGTATCAGCGCTTTTCTTCCATAACACTCTATGTTTGGCAATGGCGGCTGCCTTGGGCAACGTCGGGATAGTAGAGTTAACTAATGCATTGATCTCCCCGTAGAATTCGTTCGTGGTGAACAGGTAGTCCGCTAGAAGGCTGAAGGCTAGGTAATCCTCTTGCCAGTTCATACTGCCGTTCAGAGCCTGGAGGTTGTCCCGGTAACGCCACCTAGCGGCAAATTGAACAACCTTATAGTATCAAGCGACATCGTATTTGATAATTGTCAGTAGAAAAACTATAATATAGCAGGTGAGGTAGGAGGGGCCAAAGACGGAGCTCAGTGGCGTGCTACCGGAGAGGTCCATGTCCTGGCAGTGGAGTGGCTAGGGATAATGATGAGGATGAGAGTAAAACAAAAGTTACATGAGGTTGAAGCTGGTGTCGCGCCAGCCGTCGAAGGGCGTGTGCAGCGAGGAGGCGAGCGCGTACTCCGTGTGCGCGCGCGCCTCCGAGTGCGCGCGCACGCGCCAGCGCACGGCGCGCGCGCCGCCCCAGCCCAGCGCCACGCGCCACTCGCACACCCACTCTGCGCATCGTACACACCTCCACACTCTATCTATCTATGTCTATCTTATCCTATATATTCATTTAAATGTCGTTTAATAGTCTATTTCATTTTTTTAATAAATAATCGTAGATGTGCATATGTATTATATCAATTTATTTTGAATAACTACACACTTCGTCGTGCCTACCGCATAATGTCACCATAATCCTAGGTTGACCGGTAGAGACCGCTACTGGGCATCAATTCCGCACTTAGCTTAACCCTAGCTTTATAGGAGCTGTAAGGATTAAATGACTGCCTCGTTGGTCGAGTGGTTGCTAGCGCGACTGCCGATCGGGAGGTCCTGGGTTCTAACCCCGGGTCGGGTACTATTGGATTTTTCTAATTTAGAAATTCTACTAGTGACTCGGAGTCTAGATGTGTACCCGGTGTATGGCAATAGGCTCACCACCTATTCCAATGTGGGACTTAAACATAACTGGTGTACTAGACTCCTCTGCCTCCCCCTTCGGGGTTTATAGGGGTAAGGATTAAATAAATTAAAGCGCCCGTATATACAGATAGATACTATTTGTCTATCTGTGTCTGTCTGTATCTATTAGATACATGAAGTGTTACCTTTCAAGAGGAAGTCGAACTCCCCGTTGACGAGCCTGCCCGGGTAGTAGAGCGTGACGTGCCCCGCGTGGCTCCAGTCGGCGCGGTTGTCCAGCAGCGCGTCCACGCTCAGCTTCTGCGACGGGTCGCGGTTGGCGTCCCAGTTGAAGGCCGCGCTCAGGCGCTTCTGGCGACCGACCACCCAGCGCTGGTACGACACGTGGATGTCGCGCAATCTGCGCGGTTCATACAACATTATGTATATTGTAGATAACAAACAGGCTACAATAGTCTACAACGAGATAAGCTCAATATACATATATTTATACAAATTTGTTTTCACACTATACCTACATACTGTAACTACGATTGTAATATAATTGAAAATTTTATTGATATGATTAATATCTTTCTCGAATCGAATCGAATTATCTCGAAGATTAATATCAATAAAATTACATTTATAATTTAATACAAATTTCATGCTCATGGTATCTCTCTGAAGGATCGCATCAGAAACGAGGCAATCCGACAGAGAACCGAAGTTATCGACATAGCCCAAAGGATTAGCAAGCTGAAGTGGTAGTGGGCTGGTCACATCTGTCGCAAAACCGATAGCCGCTGCAGAAGACGTGTTCTGGAGTGGAGACCGCGACTTGGCAAACGTAGCGTAGTACGCCCTCTAGCTAGATGGAGTGACGATATACGCAAAGTGGCTGGTAGCCGTTGGATGCATAGATCTGAACATCGAGCTCAGTGGCGTGCTAATGGAGAAGCCTATGTCCAGCAGTGGACCGGAGTAGGCTGATAATGATGATAATGATGCTATCGCCAAATATGATGGCTCCATTAGAATAAGAAAACCTTTGTATACCCGTAAGTGTTGCAATGAACCATTTGTATTTGTATTTATGCACAAATCGCTCATTTGCGACTTTGCGAATTTGAATTCATAATTATTCTATGACTATTATATTATATGACTTATAGAGTATTCTATGATTTATAAGTACAATCTCGTCGTAAACGAGCAATATTAGCAAACTAGAGCCACGCACTGATCGAAGTGCACGTCCATGTTGACGTTGGTGTTGTTGTTGAGGTCGGCATTGAGGTTGACGCTGTAGGCGCGCTGCCCCAGGTCCACCTCTGCGTACATCGTGAAGTTCTGCTCCGACAACAGGATGTAGCGGATCAGCGATCTGTACGAGTCCTCGTTGTATTCGCCCTGAAGTATTAATGAAACGAGGATATTAAATAATATTAGATAGGTATTTTTGCAATTTAAGTCAAATATGTATAACTTGGGATATTTAATGTCGATGTCAATTTATCGATGTCGATGTCGACGTAATCGTAATTAATGAACTATTTAACAATTAAATTTTTAACACCACAAGAACAACTTAAATGAACCTGCAGCTACTTTTCCGTTATTTCAAAATTTATTATACTGATCTCATAGTTTATCGCACAAAATAGAACAATATTTGAATTAAAACAACAGAAATCGGATCAATATTGAGAAATTAACAGTTGCGTTACATTTAAATGTATTTAATTTTGATTTCATTCAAAATGATTTGAATGTCTAGAAAATTGGAGTCCTTCATTTGAAAAATGCATAAGGATTAAAATGCATCCAAGCCATTTCATTTATCATTTGAGAGCGGAACAACGTCCAAACGAGCGATAAGAAGAACGACGATGCAGATTGTTAGTACTTACACGTCCGATGAAAGTAATCTGTCGATTGTCCTGTGTGAATCTCAGTTCCACAGCGATGTCTTTAAAATGGTTGCTGTTGATCAGCACCTTGAGCCGATGGGACGCCAGGTTCGTCTTGGACTGGTCCTGGTACAGCGCGTCCACATTGAAGTCCACGCCCGTGAACCACACCCCCATTGCGTTTAGCTGTCCATGGAAACGATGATAAAGATTTATTTGAACGTGATATTTGGTGAGGGTCGTAGTTAAAACTACACATGGAACCAATATCTATGAATATAAGAGTAGAATGTATTCGGACAGGTTTGATGATTGATAAGATTTAACACTTCTTTAGTAATTTTTAAGCAAAGGAGACATCTTAGTTATATTGTACATAATAATATATTACATTATCAGGAACTAACAATCAATCTTCTTTTTCTCACAATATTTTCCTTTGCTGTTTTATGTCTTCATCTCCAATTCTAATTATTATGGATACTATGCAAAAATACGAAATTTACCTGGAACTCATTTTGTTTTTTCTCGTGTAATTTCGCTTTGAGCGTGCACGGGTGGAGGGTAGGCAGAGTTATGTTCAACTCTGAATCTATGAACATCTGCGTACCCGGCGGAGCGAACAAGTAGCCCGACACGACGATTTCTCTGGATTTTGGACTGAAGTTCAGTAGAGCCATGGCTGAATATTTTGGTCCGATCTGTGAAAACCGACATGAGATTTATCACATAACTAGGTGATAGCCGCCCGCTCCGCTGGACGTAAAATAATTGAATTACACTTGAGTTCACAGCTTGCTAGGCGAATTGAAAATTGTTAGACTTAGTATAGTAGTATTTTGTGGCTCACAATCTATCAAGTCAGAAAATAAGTCGGTTAATCAGAATATTTTTTATTTATTTTATTTATTAAGGAAAAATTGTACCCGGTTTTACAAATTAATATCTGCCAAACTATAGGCCAGTTTGTCGGCAGTTAAGAGAACGATTTCTCGTGGCTCACATACAATTACATTACAGTACAATAAGTGTTAAGTATATTTTTTAAGTATATGAATATGTAAATAACTTATTGCTATCGTTAGGATTAGCAAGCTGAAGTAGCAGTGGGCTGGTCACATCTGTCGCAGAACCGATAGCCGCTGGAGCAGACGTGTTCTGGAGTGGAGACCGCGACTTG
>DWDT01003345.1:0-12408 GCA_018245595.1 Microceris scylla | reverse complement strand
GTTACTGTTGATTTTTTGTAATTTAGAATTTCTCATAGTGACTCGGAGTCTGGATACATGCTCGGTATATGGCAATAGGCTCACCACCTTTTCTGTGGGACTTAAACATAACTGGTGAAATGTGGGAGTGTACTACACTCCTCTGCCTTTTTGCCTCTACGCCTCTACATTTTTAATCAATGAAGAATTACAGGTTAAATAAAGCATTGTTTAAAACAGACAATATGCTTAATATTCGGGTGAAGTTGGAATGCACTTAAGTTTTTCATACTTTTCGGAAATGTACTAAATATGTTCAAATACAACTTTTTAAAATCATAATGTGTAGGTAAATCTTACACATTTCAACGTTAAAACTTTCCTTTGTATGAGGAACATAAAACATGAACTACATTAAATCCCTAAATATGTTTTACGAGTTACCAACCTGTTGTTTCCCAGCATTTAACGTAGCTCGTACACACAAACTTACTCTATAAAATTTAAAATGGCTGCAGGGCGTTTACTTTAAAAGTATGAAAGTTTAATTCATAATTTATATGCAAGGTGAAAACTTGCAGGTAATCAAAACTGTTTGCTAGTAAAAGACTTAATTATTTATCTCACCATCTTGGGGCGGTGAGAGCGATGACTTGTCAAGTTTATGTTGCGAAAACTGTAAGTGAGACATTGCTTAGTAATTTAAAAAAAACAGAAAAAAAAATGCATAAGTCGTCCTCTTGTTACGTAGTTTGACGTGTTAAGAAAACAGATGAATAAAGGTGGATATAGCTGGATTAAAAAGGCCCAAGACGGGGTAGATTGGTGGGTTTTTAAGTAAGATCTATGCCCAGAACCGGTTTTGTAAAAGTTGACAGACGGATTGATAAATTTTAGTAAGTCGAAAATGTGGTAAAGAAAACGTACTATAAAATTAATACTTCATATTGAATGTGATTTTTATTATTTTGTGATAAAATACCCTATATTTACTTCTATACTGATCAATAATGTCTGCCGCTATCTGGTCGTGGGAGGAGGATCCTCAGGCGCGAGGGCGGATTAATTACAAACAGGCTGGAGGTTAAATTTGAGGAGAGACTTAGATATTATTACTAAGTATAATCAATACTGAATCACTTTACCCCACCCACTTGTAAACATTGAGGGCGGGTTGTCAGAAATTAGGTCGCACTAAAATAAAAATACAGGTTACAATTTAGGTTAATATTCCAAAATGTCACTTAATATTTGGATCGTTATTGCTAGTACTCATATATGTACATAATTATGCATTTAGCTTATAGAATAAGCTAAATGCATAAGTAAGTAAAGCTTGTAGAAGAAACTTTATTTATGAAATAAGCGTGCTATTAAAGAAAGGTGTAAACTTAAATGTCTCATCATTATAATTAACTCTTCTTCCGATAGGATGCTGTCAAACTTACATGCAATGTCAATATTTTATAAACAAGATGTGCTGTTCTAATTAAATTGCACTTATCCAACTTTAAAAACTGGTGTTACTATTATATGATGTTGAAAATGGAGTTTTTATGTTAAAAGCGCATCTTCTAAAAGGACATAGAATTTATTATTCCCCCGTGTAGCTTACGAATACAGGTACCTACGTTACACGGCTGTATAGTCTTGTTGTATGCGAGGCTTAATTCAAACTAGGCTAGAGAAAGCACGACTGAGCTATCGGATAATTCCGTTTCATCAAGCCTGACTCGACTCTGTGAATGAGCATTTGTTAATGAATGGGTCTCATTAAATTCAATGCAAAGCGAAGAGCGCGTTGCGTTATTCTGTACGCTTGTTTTTTTTTGTATACGTATGTGATCTAACTGTTTTAGGTACTGTTAATAATGTGATTTTTGTTTTAGAACATTTTGTGAGGGAAGGGAATATTTATAAATTACATTTTTGTAATAATGTATAGTAATTACTTGTTTCTTTCATTATCATTACATCTTTTGGCACTCTTAGAGAAGACCCGTATCCAGTAAATCGATAAAGAGGCTTGATTATGGTCATGTCGACGAATATCTTCACCTTTATTGTGAATCGCTTCGCCATTTTTAATTTATTAATTTGACAATAATTCTTTAGTTAATACAATTAAGGAACTTTTTATAAAAATTAATTGAAACATCACAGAAAGAAATAAAACGTTCAACAGCCACAAGTGTGTTTACAGGTAAAATAATAGGGAAATATACCGGTCTCATTCAATTAACATTTTAGATTATAGGGGATAAATTACCTCCTAATGTTGAAAATGTAGGACGCACTCCGGCCCGGTCGGATGACGATCCATGAAAGGCTGGATGGAGACAAGCTGAGGACAAGGCGCGTTGGGGCTTATCGGGGGAGGGCATATCGGGGGAGGCCCAAGGGACTGAGTTAGACTGATGACGATGACGATGATGATGTTGAATGATCTTTAATTTCCTGTACTCCCTATCATTATTGTTATCAGAATTTCATTAATATTTTTCTATTTGTTACACTAAGAATACTTGTTTTTTGTTATGTTTTCTGGTCTTTATGCATGTTGATTGCGCCTTTAATTGTAGTGACATTTCGATTAGCTTTGTTTAATACGTTGTAGTATTTAATCCGATAGAGATTTTTCTGTTAGTGTAATTTTCTAAATTAAATAAATGCCTAGAAATATTTCATCATTATTGCAAATTCGTGTCAAAGGTACGTTCTAGATTCGAAATTTAAAAGATCATAGCGAAAATTCGACATAGTTGGCAAGATGCCCATGGGATTAAAATGAAAAATAAATTTGAAAATTTTTATCCGAACTGTACAACATCTAGGACCTTGCAGGCACGGCAGGTTACATAGAAAACCAGCATTCGTGTTTATTTATTGTATTTATGTTAAAGCTGAGTATATAATATGTACTTTTCAGTTACATACCTAATTCTAAGAACTATAAATGAGAAAGAATATATATTATTTTTGAAGTCTCTTTTTATGATGCGTTAATTTACTATACAATGACTTGCATTGTAATATATTAGTTTCGTAATAATTAAAATAAATACTAAAATATAGTAAAATAAATTGTTCTTAAAAAATTATATTAAAATTAACATGAAAGAAAATTATATTGTTTAACGTACCTAAAATAAAATTTTACATTTTATAAGTTACATATAACGTACATTTTTAGGAATTCTAAAATTTGAAATATGTGATATTGATTCTAGTTAATGGGTGGGATATCCGAGCGGACGACACTTTTAAAGTCTGGTCACGTTTTGGAACGAATCTACGTGTTTTATGATATTGCAATCAACTTGTAATCCTATAGAATGGATAACAGTATATTCAAGGTTTGTTATGGAGGCAGTTGATTAATTTAGAACAACTGAGCTTACAAATACTAACCCTTCACGTATAAATTACAGTACATTTAATATAATATTGACTGTAAAGTACTACGTTTTGGGATTAAAGTGTTGTTTGCGCTTTTATATTGACGATTATGGATTGTTTGGGTTTTAGATTTAATCTGAAATAGATTCGGTATGATCGTCAGGTTATGGCGCGGGCGATTGGGTTTCTATAAAATCTGGTCACGTCCTGCTACGGAGCTACGGCGCTACGGCGCTACACATGTGTAGAGGGCCGATGCAGACAGCGCAAACTGTAGGACGGTTTAAGCATTGTTATAGAATTAGGCAACTTGTCGAACATCGGTTAGTCTTACTTTGTGATTCAATGAATATGACTTAATAACTTTATTAGAATTATCGGCCGGTCTCAGTTCACTCCTAGTCATAAGCCACTTTTAACTGAATCTGCCCACGTAAGCTATCTGCGCCGGTTGGCCCGTACCGCCGACAGGATCTATATAAATTCATAATATAATAATACTTGTCGTAATACAGCAGGTATATTGTTATGATTGGCTTGTATATATAATAGGTTTAGCAATATTACACAATTTCAATAATGTGAATGTTGACGGATGCAGGAATTAAGGAGACTAAGGTTTACTTATGTTTATCAAATAGGTCAGATACCTATTCGAAACTGTCGTGTGTGTATGAAAAGAATGATTAATGTAGATAAAACACGATAGGTTTGAAATGTTAGAGATAATTTAAAGAAAGGGGCCTGGCGTGCAGATATAATAATAATAATAAATGTAGACGAAGCACCTCAGGTCTGCAAGCATATCATATTTGGCATTCGGTGTTCTCTGTCCGCCTGGCATGATGATAATGTTATACTAACAAAAATTCAAGGACGTTCATAGTGACCATGAATGCTGAAGTACAACAGGAGTGGGTTGTTCCAAGTCTGGTCACGTAGAGCTGTGTGGCGCAGTTTGTTTGCAGCCACGTGGCCCTCGGGGACCAATTACTTCGGTAAATGACTAGTAAGAATGTACTTAATCTAAAATTTACTACGTTTGAAATTAAACGAACGTAGTAAAACCCTTACTCCAGGATTCGGCTGCTAGGGAACTGTAATTCTACTGTCGATCCTGGTAAACAGCAGTATCTGAGTCATAAATTCATCAGCATTTTGTATGGTCAGTTTATGGTACTACTTAAGTTATTTGAACGAAATAATTCAAAATAATAATTGTTTTTATAACATAATACTGTTTGTTATAAGACATGCAACATGAACTCTTTGCTGATTTTAATGATTCTCAGGTCATCTGGGAGTACAGGAATCTCATTCAAGTCACGTAGCAATTTGAAGTGTATTATGAGAGAGAGGAAGGGAGAGAGCAGATAGCTCTGAGGGACCAATTACAGAGCTTAGTCCGCTATTATCAGTGTTAACGTATATAGCCATTACATTACGAGAGATTATTCTTTCCCCATGTATATTGTTACATTAACATCTACTTAGATTAGCTAGAAGGAATTGGTGTATTCTTCATAATCGGTCAGATAGTAGCTAATAAGAATACACTTGGCACTCTGTGTTTTTACATAGCGGTGGATTTCCATAAACTGTTGAATGAATAATAAAAATTTCCAAACGTAAACGTACCTTTGCATATGATATGTTAAAGTTTTCTCAGTGTAAATAAAAACTTGACTTTACTATAATATAATCTTATGAATCCTTAGATCTAATTCACAAACTCCGTTCGTCCCACCGCGCCCTTTTAAGTTAGACAATAAATGTACACTTTCGTGTCTCGCTGCAGAACACATCAGTTTAACTGTCACTCGGCGACCGGCGTGTTCCTGCCTCGAAACAATTGTAGAAATGAAAAATTTTTATGGCCATTATCCAGAAAGCCTTCCTAGCTATACTTCCGTGATATTTTATTTATCTGCGAAGATGCTGTGTAGTAACAATAGGAGTTATTTTATATTCTCGAGTTCCTTGAACATTTGCTGTGTTTATTATATGACGCGTTGAGGCCGTCTGGCATTTTAAAAAAGGATTGCAATGTTTTCATCAAATTAATGTTTGTTGCCATACTTAATCTCAATATAGGTATGTATTTATACTGGGTGTCAGAGGTTCCAAGCTCCATTTTAAGATCAATTGCCAACTTTACCTGCCCATGATCCATCCTGCTATACAACAGATGAAGCCTTGGTGACCGGCTGATAACAGTATAGCACAACCCTGGCGCCCTGAACCTAAACGCCCTGGATTATAAGCAATAAACTGGATTATAAGCTGGTTTCCTTGCGGTGACGTATGTATATCCAACAGCGTACTGGGACACGTACATTGAAAGCAATTTTTAGTTTCAATATACATATATATAGCTTATTTTTCTTACAATATTCATAAACGTTACGTAATTAGCAATATTAATAATAAAATTGGCAGTTGTTGTGTGTCTTGGTAACGATATTTGTGAACGTTAAACAATACTCTACGATGTTCCGACGAACAGATCTAATGTTACTGCATCGATGTAGTCGCTTTTGACAACTGTTGCCGCAAAAGTGGGCTTGTATCTTTACTATATTGGAGTTATGTCTCTTTTGACCTTATGACTTATGTTTAAGGATATTTTCTCTATATGAGATATGTGGCTGCGAGTACCACAACGATAGTCGAATAATGATAGAAATATAAACTCTTTGTATATCAAGTAGGAACGATTGACTTTGTTAAAAGTTGACAGATAGTATGATAACATCATCTTAAATTATTATTAACTCCAAAACAAAAAAAAATATTATATATCATTTTAAAAGTGCCTTAATGAAATAAAGTGCACATAAATAAATGATAAATATATCGACGGGGGAAAAATAAAAACCAATTACAAGTTAAGCAAAAAAGAATCACAACAAACTAGCTATTTGAAACGACCTCACAAAGTAAAACACAATTATTAATGAAAGTTTGGCTCACGGAGGACATTTTAATTATTTAATGTTATTGATTCCATATGCTAATATATATGAAATGATACCGACACAGGTCTGAGGATTATTGTGTCAGAGTATACGCCATGTTGGTGTAAATATATCGCTGTTGGCAAATTATCACACATCAATCACACACAAGTCACATAACAATGTCAATATCTCTTCGGTGTATGGCAATAGTCCTGTCCGCTGTTCCATGGTAGGACGCGTAACATAACTGTCGAAACGTCGAAGTGTACACTCCTCTGCCTACTACTTTGGGAAAATATAGGCGCGGTGGTATGTATGTTACAGTAAACCTACGTCTATATATTAAATCCTGTCAGAAAACCGGACTATACTTATTTGTACTAGAGTAGTTTAGTTGGAAATAAGGTACCCGATGAAGGTAAGCCGCGGCCTGGCTCCTACATTATCATTATTGACTCGCCAATAGGGACTACTACACAACTGAACGCGTGCCACTAGCCGGTCAATATGGCTGGATTACCCGGATTTTACTGATGAATAATTGTGTCCAGCATCCGACCCGGATTAAACCGCTTCCTACTGATCCGGCTATAATTGTTACCTATCAATAGTGCACGCAGACGTTCTAGCTAATTCGTTGATGAAAGCAATCAGCGTTATGAAGTTAATTTACGCTCAAAGTCGGAAAATTATATTACTAAAGCGAGACAGGCGAAAAATTATCAAAAAAACGAAGGCGAAATATTCATATAAACATGGATAAATTGGTAAATTGTAGTTTGTCGAATTTAAAATTAGTAAATAGGTTTTTTGCGTTAATGCATGCAGTTGCCGAACGAGACTAAGACTCGTGTATGTTGACTGTATAGGTACAGGACAGATGTTGCTAATCGTAGTGTCAGAAATCTTCAATACCGTACGTGTGTGAAGAGAATGATGTACATATTTGAGGTGCGTCAGGTCAGGTCAGGTAAGACAAAGTTATTTGTCATTTGATGCTTTCAGCCTACCCCGTAAAGGACTTGGAGTGACGTTTAGATTACTGGTGTTACCAGACTGGTAACACTGTATGTTCAATGTAACAATAGTGTCTGCCAAGTCGCACTTTGCAAACTTGGCGTTAACACTTCTTATTCTGAGTGGTTATTTACGAGTATGTCCAATAGTAAAACGATAAAAATCTTTACGACCATGATGCTTATAATACCAGTTTAAAAGATGCGAGTAAGTTTTTAGAAACATTAATTTTACTTCCAGCCCGTCTAATCTGTGGCTGTAATTTAAGAATCCAAATACTGCTGCTTCCCAGCAAAAATACACCCATAGTTGATCGTTAGCAGCGAAGTTTAGTAGTTCTAATATCTTTCATTAATTTGATCGATGACGACTGTGTCACAATAACAAACAAGCGACGACCTGCCCACAAATGAGTATTATTGACTCACAAATGATTATTATTGACTCTCCAACAACAACGCACTACACAAGAGACGTGCCACTAGCCGGTCAATATGCTCGGATTACCCGGCTTTATACTGATGAATAACTGTGTTCAGCGTACGACCCGGATTAAACCGCTTTCTACTGATTTAATTGACAATTCAGCTATAATTGTTGGCTATTAATAATATAAACAGATACCGAGAATCCGATCGGCAGCAGGTATTCATAGTTATAATTAAATCTTTTTGCTTCATTGTAACATTGATCACGTACTTGCGAGCTGGCGGACTGCGGACAAATATTGTTATAGTGTTTTCATATTCGTTGCAATGACACGCGTCGGGATTTTCCGACAATGTTTTTTATTTACCAGCATACAATAAAAAATATAAGCAGGGCCAGACATGTATTTACAATATTTGTACGGCATAATACTACGATATTATAATAAAATGTATTTTCCAGCACGAAGTAAATTCATAATATCGACATTATACCAAGAAATACTCCTTCCTTTGAGTAACGAGATACTAACGTAAATTCACGTTAAGTCAACGTTAGGTTATATTGTACTCAAGGTTTATTTGGAGCAAAGATATATTATTTGTACTTGGAATTTCCCTCAGTTTTGCTTTTACTCCGCCTACAGTAGTATTATTTGGCATTTGGGTTTTAATAAAATGTCCTATATGTATCTTATAATGAAGATAAAGAATACTGTATGCCCCACTGTTGGGCATTAATTAAAAAGTTTGGTTCGTATCGTCTTACAAACAGTGTTTACTCGCGGCCTCGTGAGCTAGGATTTATTTTCCTTAGAGACGAGAGTATGCAATTTCACTGATTAGTCAAGTAATTGAGTCTGAGTTGTTATTGCTCTAATTCTGTTAATGAGTATAAGTAAAAGCTTCTAAGAAATTTTAAAAGTGCATGTTAGCTCTGTGAAAATTTAGTGTCAAAAATTAACTAAAGAAAATTTGTTATTGGCTAAAATTTTCAGCAAATGTTTAACTCATTGTAGTTTGTTCATTTATACAAAGTATTTTGCTAAAAATGCTACTTGTATGTACAACTCTATATAATCTTCAAGTTTTAGGTGAAAATATTTCGATGATCGTTCTAATATTTAATTAACAACAAGAACAAAGCTACAGTAGCGTCATTTTCTATCCGTCTGTACTTCAAAGGGTGACCGCAACATTCAGCAAGGGATTAACATTCCAGAATACCGTTGTTCTAACCTAAAAACTTAATCCACTTGTATACGATTTTAGACGATGTACACTCATGAAAATCTATTTATTTTTTATTCTTGGAATTATATAACATAGTACTAGATTTTTGTGCAAACAAAATACTTCAAAACATATCTGAATACACATCGTAAACGAGAAGTGCTTTGTATGTATCTATGCGTCCATTTTAATTCAGAATTTATTTAAAGACAGAATTGAATGGGTGTACACAATTTCTACTTCGAATGAATCAAAAGGTATTTCTAAATGTATTTATTGAAGGAAACAAGTCGTACAAGGTCTGATCCCGCGAAAGAAGTATGCAGCCACATTGGTGGTGACAAGTTTGTGTAGGCCATTGGTTTTATAATTTAAGGCGAAATTATAATAGAATTGTTGTATCTATTACCCCAGATCAGTTCAATCAGAAACAAAGATTTCACTTCTTACTTCTTAAAAAGTATAAATAAAAGATACATGTTAATGAATACGAGGGTGCGTTTTTAATCTCGCGCAATGGTGAGGATGGAAGTTACTAGGGGATTTTTTTATCGTATCCTCGGACATCTCCACACACGGCTGTCTGATCTCAAAGTAGGCTTTAAAACAACCTGTACTATGGTAATCAGACGTTATAAACTACATACATACATAATACATATTAATGGATAATAGTATAGATTTTTTCTCTAATCTATGCCAAAACCAAAACTTGTATTCATTACCACGTCATTGTGACAAAAAATCTTCGTGTATTATGATTAGAAAGACATTATATTACGTAGTATATAAAGTTTGTGAAATACCCACGTATTGGCGAAGCATGTTTTCACACTCTTAACATTATTTGGAATGTAATGAAAGAAAGTTTGGGCCGTATTTCATCCGACAACTCGCGAGAGACGCACTTGGGGAAACGTTGTCAAAGCGTGAGGAATTGATGAGAAATCTTTTTAAAAGTTTGTTTTTCGATTGCAATTTATATTAGGAGACGAGGGTATTCACTGCGGGCTCAGCCGGCTTGTTTATAAACAGTGGTTTCAAGTTTAATTAAGTATAAATATTAACGAAAGTGAATTATTGATTGTTGTATTGGGAATGAAATTAATAATGTAATTGTGAAATGCGTAGTGTGGCCAAGGTTGGAAGTTGATAAACCGCCTGCATTATAAAGTAAGGGTTGTAGTTGTGTATCAGTATCAACTGTTTTACCCTCCACTCTTAGAGTCTCTCTTCATGACATTCACATTCTTTCCCATCGCTTGACATGATGACTGACGCATCGCATGACTTGCTCATCGCCCAGTCCTCATCCGTTTAGTCAACATAGTGGATTCTTGTTGTTCCTCGGCAAAAGAATCCATCTGCACAGCACTGTATTGCTATTTGTAAGACATGACATTCCCGGATACTATTTGTATTAACAAATTTTTTATAGTTGCAATATTTTACAGATTAAATATAGTCGGTGATAATATTGAAAGATGGATAACCGTATCGACTTACCGATGCTTTTAAAGCAATTGCCTTGGGAAGGTGTAAGGTGTCAGGAGAGACAAGTCGCGTTCTCAATTATGAAATAGATATAGAATTTCTTTATTTTGAGCGGCATAAGATTAAAAGTACTATTGTAACTATGTAAATGCGTTGTAGATTGACAGCCTCGTTGGTCGTGTGGTGGCAAGCGTGTCTGTCGATCTGTAGGTCCTGGGTTTTGTTCCCATGTCGACCAAAATTTTATTGTATTTGTCTAACTTTAAACTCTCCACAAGCTCACTTCTTATGCTATGGTGGGACTTATAACATGTATGATGAATTGTTGGAGTGTAGCACTCTCGCCTGGCTCACCCTTTGGAACTACAGGAGTGATTTACTTGTATGTGTGTTGTAGATTTATTGTACTTTTGAAAATCATCAATAATTTATCTGTTTAGTTTTTATTATATATCCGTATGTATAGTAATTAATTACTCATATTTGGTTTATATATTTAAAAAGTAATAAAAGTTATGTAAATTCCAACTTACATAAAATGTAAGCGTCATTCCACCTGTTTTAAGGCAACATTTCTTGTGCGCCATTCATTGCAATATGCTATACAGTGGCGCGTGGCTCCGCATATTAGCTCCGAGTGTAATTATTATACTCCCAGGTTACATTTTTATCTAGGGTTGTCAACTCGTGGAAATTTTTACATTTTATTATTTAAAATAAAAAAGTGAATTACCAAATTATTATCGTTGTTTTCGTTTTTAATTGTTTGTTATTTATATGATCAACATACTCATAGTCATTTTGGATATATGTTTTATCGGAATATTTTTTATCCACTCATTAAAAAATGGGGATGTATAACGCTATGTTTATGTTACCATAAGTATTCAAATATTCATTCCCCATAACATATGGCTATTTGGGGTTTAATATGCGCTCTGGTTGAAACAGTTAATAAAATATGCAGTAAAAAGACACCCGCAATCACACCCGCTTGTTATATTTGTCCGGTATTTATTACCGCACTGGTGACAAATGACCCAACCCTACTAATGAGGCTGCATATCGTTCCAAAGGGCTGTCCGGGTAATGTATGTAAAATGAAATGGCATTAAGATGGTACGGATTCTGTTGAATTAGGCTGAGTAGCGCGCGGCCTGGGCTCGCGCCCTGCTCGTATAATGAAGATATCCGATGACTCGGATAAAGAACAATTAGAAACGTTTTATTTATTCTCAACAGGGCATATGTTATGGAGTTGGATCCTATTAGGTCCTATTCCTTTCTTTTAGGTCATCATATTGTACATCACACTGACTGTGCTTTAAAAAAGTTGTGCATTGTATCTTTATTGTATTCTTCATTGGAGAGGCCTATGTCCAGCAGTGGACGGGAATAGGCTGATGATGATGATGATGATGATGGTGATGATATGTTTTAGTAATTTTGTTCGAAGGCTGCTCCGCCGTTTTATTTGCACGTATGTATTTTCCTGTACATTTGATAGTCATTGTATGCGGTTTTCACCGCTAAAATGTTTATTACAGATAGTAGATCACCTGAAGAGAAAAAATCCTTACCGAGCAGTATCCAGATATTATGGGTTAGCCGCTAACTTAAGCTATTTACCTATTTTTTTAACTTGATATTATTAATGTCTATAAAATTGTAAAAAAACGATAGAAATAATTTTGAAAAAATCCCCAATGCACATGCAATAACAATTTTGAGCTATAAGTGCATCAACATAAAAACATAGCATGACGCCTGTATTTCTTTAAAGGTATAGGCAGAAGTACCTATGCTTCCATGAATAACCAATTATCTAACGAGTATACCGCCCACCATAGAACAATCCAGCCAAGTTCATAAATGTATTTATTTATTCTTTATTGTTG
>DWDT01003344.1:0-12409 GCA_018245595.1 Microceris scylla | reverse complement strand
TTACATGATTATTATTGAAAGAGACCCGTTTCGGGACGCCACGGCTGACGAGAAATCGTTTATTGCTGCTTCATAGACGGAATTCTCGTATACTGGATTTCATTGAGTCAAGTAGTATTCGCGTGGGCGACGTCATTATGATACTATGCTTCATTATACCCGTATGATTCTTCAACTAAAATTGCTCGACGTCTGTGGGCGTTCGCTCGCTAACCTAATAATAATTGAATGCCACTCTTGAAAGATATTTGAAAGCCGTGTTAAAATGTTAATACCTATTGCCACTTGCAGGTAATGGGCTTAGATAGACCCACACCGTCATTAAATTATGTTTCATTGAGTGTATTTACTTGGGTATTGTGAATATCTCAACGAGCCCTCGGATTTGAATAACGCTTACGAGGTACTTGCAATTCCGTTTTATGTGAAGTGGGCGGCGACAATAACACCAGTTTCATTTCTCTCTAACTTACTTTTTGCTGCTGGGGCCCCCTTTAAAAGTTTAAGAATTTTAAAATCAATAAAAAATAAATGACAACTTTAAAAAAGAATTAACTTGATTGAACAAATAAAAAATACAAGAAACTACATTATAGTTAAAACCAATTTTAAGTTTGATTTCTCAACTGTTGTCGGTTGATGGAGATTAATTCGAATAAACTGAATGTCTCCACAGCTATTTCCATAATAGAACATGATCGTTTAATCTTCGAGGCGGAGATACATTCTACATATTACGAAATCGAACGATTCCCATCCATCGAAGAGTAATGTAGCTAGCCATTGTGAGTTGAATTGCATCCTTGCAATACAGTGCTAGAATATTTTGTCTTAAAATAGTTTGCTACACATACGATAAAGAAGATTATTTTAAATAGAGGTTATTTCAAGAAGGTGCCAGTTTTATATTTACCATTATCCTAGTTCTGGATGTAGTTGAATTTCAGTTCCAAGAATTTCTGTTAATAGAGAGTAAATCAAAACTCTCAAAAGTCGCTGAACTCGAACGACAAACAAGGCAAGTCACCCATACCCACTGTTTATTTTTCCGCTATCGATTTCAGTATGTCTCTGACGATCTTCATTAAACGAACCTTATTAGTACTGTTTGCCTACTGAAGAACGGTGCGTGAACGTTATATGAAATCGACAAGCTACTTTGTGCTCCACCCTTCCCAATGTACACCATATCGTCATAGATATAGGGCTGATGTTGATATATTTGGTACAACGTCAACTAAAAGCTTTCAAAGGTGGCAGGTCGCCCCTAATTGAATGTTTGCTCACCGATGGAGTCCTCACAAATCCTACGATTTTACGACATGCAAATCCACTAGTGATGCAACAAAAATTAATCCTTATACCCATACAGATAAAGCCTTTATTCGCTGGTATGAATGGTAAAAAAATCATTAAGGGGGAACAAATTGAGTTGGAACGTTTGGAGAAGACCTTTTTGGACAGTTACTGCGATTCGCGTGTGTTGCAGATAAAACCATTCTTCGTGCTGATTTCGCTCAATTGACTGAAATTTTAAAAGAACATTATAATTGCGTCTACTTTGCTTCTTTTAATCCTGAAGTTATTGTGCAGTGCAAATTCTGTAACCTGTATTCTATTACTTTAATGTACAGGATACTTTAGATTGCTTGTAGTACATATCTGTAAATCCTGATCTATCAACTTGGTATTATTAAAATGAATACACTTTGATTATTAATGTTGATAAACTAAAACAATACACACGAATGTATAGAAATCCATTCCTTGGTAAAGCAATTGTTAAAACCATAGGAACAAATACCTTCTGAGACTCGAGTAAATGAATCAGGGGAACTGAATTAAAAGCCATTGAAAGAACAAATGGAGGCAATACATTTGGTGCGGTCTTCGAAGAATGCAAACAGAGTCGTTCCCGGGACGACTCCCAGCGGATGTGCGCTCCATTTGTACAAAGATACGTCGATGTCTGACAACGTTAGGCGTTAGTGAATAGAATTTGTTTCTTTGCTCATAGGTAAACCATAACGAGCAACCTCTGTGAGCCGATTACGATATTTTTTAATAATATAGTAACATTAACACGTACACGTCTTAAAGTGGTACAGTAAAGTATTGATTGGAGACTTGACACTTCTTAAATAATACTAACATCAATTTTGAGACCTTTTAATGGGTATTTCATTAATCCTGAACAATTTTAATGCCTATTTTCAGACTTATCGTTGAAATTTTTTTATAAAAATTATTTTACTCTGTTTTGTATTGGCGTATACAAACCTAATGCCTGACGTTGTGTTCTGGTGAACCGTTTTAAGTTTACACACTGTTAATGTCGCAGCCACTCTTTATCTGTGTTTGCATAGATATCAACGAAAGGAAATAGTTCATGTTTGCTTAACATAAAGGGTGCTTCTGGTATTTGCTTTTGAATATGTCTCTCGATTTACGAACAGCGAACAACAACCAGCGAGCTAGCGAAGGGGTTACCATAACATCGGTTATAAACGAGTATACATCGATCTAATTATATTCATGACATTGGGACACACAAACGCACACGCATAAGATATATGCGTATATTTTATATGTACGTACATATTTATAAGATGTACTGTATTCGCGCCGCCCTTAATAGATCCTTTATTTAATAGTCATTGGTGTAAACAATGGACATTATTACCTAATTGTCAATTATTATAACTTACGATCTTTGCACTTATACTTATAGCTTGGTAGAAATAAGATATCAAATATGAATCGTATCTCTAAGGCACACCCAGTTTTCATCAGTTTCGTGAGTAAGTTACCACCATTAACGATTATATAATAATTATTAACCCTATTATTTCTTCTATTTCACACTTCGCATTACCACTACGACAAATTGAGAATATCTAACATTAATCTTTCATACTAACTAGTAGCATAATAGTTTGTCTCTCGTCCGTCGTGTCTCTTTTTCAATAGGACTCGTCCGTCAAGCGACTGAGATGAGCTAGGTCAAGTCTCATGACTCTTACGGGGTTATGTTAGCTATGCTAATTGTTATTGTCAAAGTAATTGAAATGCAAAGCTTTTGTCTCAGCGTGTCAATTGTTTGACAATGTTAAGTTTGGTATTCTATGTCTGTATCTCTTTGTGAACTTTACTTCTAATGTCAAATTTAATTATAGGAATGCATGCATAATTTACATTGTCGTTGGTAATATCGTTCGGTTTTGATCAACCTTTTCATTTTAGTAGTTGATGCTCCTATGATTACAGCTTTAGAGCACCATAAACTTTCGTCAAGGCATCCTTATATGTATTTTCTAAAAATAAAAACATTATTGCCGCCAATAGTTGTGTTTTAAAGGGTCTTGTTATTAACCATATAATGTCAAGATTTTGTGAATTAAGATATAAGCGAAACTCTTTTTACATTCTTAAATTAGCGACTGCTTCGGAACATTTTCTGCAGTGTAACGTCGCTAATTAGGTTCTCGGAGACAAGATCGATGCTAAGAACTACATGTTAGACTTTTCCAACACCGTCTTTTTTATAATTTGTTTTATTTTTATATAAAATAGTTTGTTGTCGGAAAAATTCGAAGCTGCTTAGAAGAATGATAAAATGTTGTGATTGGTCCTGTATTATTTTGCCCAGTTCAATTTCATAATTACGTCGGATATTTTTGTATCGTAATAAAAATAACAGAGCTTTTTTTGTAGGTACATCAATTAATACTTTTTCTTTTTGGAACAAGTTTTTATAAATATAAAGATTATAGAGAAACGAAAACAGAATTGATACAAAAAAAAATGTAGCGATACAGCGTAAACCAATATCCCTTAAAATATCGTGGCTTTAAAACGAGAAGCTTAAAAATAAACGAATAAGGGATAATTTAGTCGTTCCGCCCAATATGGAGGGCACCATTGTTTGTCCCTTGAGCGCTGTTGACTCAATACGTAGGGTTTTGAAGGCGCGAGATTCGGCCTCGTCCTGTTACGTCATTAAGCTCGCTTTCGTTACAACGAAACAGAGCCGAGACAATGACTTTGATACGATGTTAAAACTTTTGTTACGTAAAATATAAAAATGTTTATTTTAATGTAATGTTTGCAAATTTGGCAATGGCTCTTCTCTTGGCACGCGTTTTGGACACCTATGCTCACGGATCGATGACCCCAAATGCACAAAAGCAGTTGCATTATGAAAAAATATAGATATAGATTGCATTAAACATATAGAGTTACAGATATAGCGAAATAAACAAGGCTTAGATTGGCAAAGAATAATATTATAATCCAGACTTGATATTTGTTGACAAATATACTTAGTTTGAAATACGAACTCTCAAAGTCAATAACGAATGAATATTTCACATTTGACTGAAATATAACTGTTTACAACTGCGATACTCGTACATCTAGCAAATTTTATTAACGTCTTAATTTTGAAAAAGTCGAAAGAAAAAATTATAAGAAAATTATAAAATAATCCTTTGTAAACTGTCATCGGGATTTTTTTCGTCTTAATGTATAGTGACGAACGCGCACTGCGCCGGGGCGGGCGCGTGGGTGTCAAACATAATTGAGTTCTCATTGCGAGCGCAGAGAAATTGTTTGGCGTTAATTAAGCATTCTTCTTGCAGTTTGATTACTGACCCGTTCGCGGTGATGGCGTTATGATAGCGGTACTGGCCCGCTGTGTCGTAATTAAGGTTGCAAACGTAGTTCTTAGTCAGCACTGCTTTTTAAATGTATTATTCTTATCTCATTCGGGTTAATTAAAAAATCACCGCTAGATCTCTTCGTAAATGTAAATATATGAAAAATTTTCAAAGATAAATCTGCATGGAATGGATTTCTCATTACTGGAAGCCTGTCGAATTGAGGTACACAGACTGATGAGAAAGCAAAATGAACAACGCACCCAGATATTTGTTTCACACCCTTTCAACCTTTTAGTAGAGCACGCAATCTAAGTTTTCAGATCAGACAATTTCCATTGCGTGTTCATCATTAATATTAAACAGATAGTTTTGCATAACACGTCAAAAAAATTACATGGATAGCACTCAGCAGTAACGCAAAAACCTGATTTATGGTACTAAATGTATGCTTAACTGCTGAAAGCAGGTACATAGCACGTTAGATCCGGCGCTGTCTACATCCACATCGCATAGCAACCGCGAGACAGCGCCAACATTCACGTTCGTTGCATTAACCTCTTAAACTTACAACGAACCACAATCTTACAGTAGTGTAAAGTCGTCACGAGCGCCTTTGTTAAATTGAGCGCATTATAATCTATCCGCGGAGGCATGGACTTGCACAATACCGACACAAACACTGCTCACGATTGCTAGACTCGCAGCACGAGCCCCGCCTGGGTGACCGCTTGAGCCGTGTGTCTGTACGCATACGGGTCAGAATGCCACTTCACGTAATTAATACTAAATAGGTGGTTAAGGGTGGCCACGAGCGAGTCACCGCCCAAAGGAGATTTTAGCTAACAATATTATTAAGAAGCAGTTATTTATTATTGTTGGTATAATAAATGCTCTAGATATTACTAAGTAGTTTAATCCGCCTATAAATTTCAGATACCGAATACAAAACATTTGCCCATTTGCACAGTACGCCAGGTCCTTCACGGGGTAGGCAGAGAGCACCGAGCACCAAATCCCTCTATTTTTACAGAGATGAAGTGATTCTCCTAGATTCATAATTCCTTTATAGACCAAAGCCGGTTTGCTCCATTAGTCAATATCTGACCCGAACAATTAATGATACATTTTACTTAATCTAACAACGTACGTGCATTGTTCTGTTTAAGTTCCGTGAAGTATCAAATCTGTCCCAACGTCCATTTATCATTGCCTTTCCCTTTCCCGTACGATGTGGTTCTTAATATATGTTACAAACTATTTCGTAAGCTAATAAAATCATAGGAAAAACATTTTTCCCCGTGTTAACCCCACCCCTAGCGTACCGGACGAGGGTGACGACCTAGGAGATCTCAACCATATTTAAGGGCTGCGAGAAAAAATAAATAATTAGAATCTTAAGTTCTGACTGAAAAAGTTTACTTAATTAAAATCCTTGTTTAGCGATAAAGTATCTGATACTGTTAAAAGTATTAATATGTGGTTGATCTTTAAGTAGTTCTTTTATTTATCGATATCTATTGCAGAATTATTTGGAGATAATGAGTCGGTGTACCTGCTTTATATGACTCGAGCAGCGTCTTGTGGATAAAATGACAGCTAGATCGAACGTTTACGGAGGTAGAATACAAAGAGAAAACGGTAGCAAATTATGATGCCCATAATATCATGCTGCAACCAACTACAGGTCGGTCGCAATGTGCCCGGTTTTTGTAGACCGAGAAAGGCACTACATCGTGATAGCAATTTGTCGTTCTCTGACGCGAGGCTCAGCAGGTTTTTGCTTCTAACCTACTCGTGCACTTGTGTATTTAAAAGCTAGTTTACTTAAACACTTGCTGCCTCGAGGCATACTGTGTTCGATTGAATAGCGTTGGGGGCGGAGACGAGGGCTTCAGTAAGTGGATAAAGTCATTAGCGAGGCGATGTGGGTATTTCCAATTCAGTAACGAACGCGATAACACGTTTCCTTGTTGACAAGCGTCATTCCACACTGTTAGACGGAGACGGCTAAAACACTCACAAATGTTTCTTTTCAATAGTTTGTTCAGTTTAAATTAAACGTTTGGGTGGCATGAGGCTCATGAGTAAATGTAAAGATTAAATTAGGAAAATCAAACTGATCGATGTTACTTTTTTTTATTTGTAATCTGTAGAAAAATAATTGGCACTCCATGAACTATGATGTACTTCTTCATTCGTAAACGGAACTGATACGAACTTCATACATACATACGTGATATACTCCTTATGTAGCATTGAAATGTATAGACTAATAAGTCCAGTTATTTAAATTAAGTTAATGAAGATTTTAAACAATTCAAATAATAAGACAATAGGGGCAGGCGGGGACGAAGAATTGCTAAAGGATGCGGTCCTCACAAACTTTTTTCACCTATTCTACTCCCATCAAAGTCATTGTTAATAACTGTTTAACAAACTTACTTTTGATCTGTTTTTCTTTCAGGATGTTCGGATATAATGGAAATATTTAAGTACATCTAAGCCTACCTCTTTCGAATCTATTGGTCATTCATTTTTAACTTATTCCAAAGTATTACGCATTCATAAATATATTACACTAAATGTGTTGAAATTACTACATTTACAATTTCATTACTCGGTCGACAACATAATGATACGGATGTACTCATTGCTAGTAAATTGCAAACCGGATAAGGTTACTCGTCTAACTTGTTCACACGATACGGCGATTCCCTGACAGCGACACGAAACGCAAGCGAACCGAGACGAATCCAGAACGCGAAGTGGTCATCACGTTGGGACGGGCTGGTGGCACGGCTCTCAGACACGGGCAATCAGACAGGTTCACTTATATGGCGAGACATTTCGTAGTTTAGCAAATTAAAATTAACAGTTGTCTTAAGAGAAATGTATTTCCAAAGTGACTGTTGGGGTAAGCGGAGAGTACAGGGTACAATGACGCTCATCAAGAACAGCAATTTATGTCTTGCTGTGGATTTGCCGTAGTTGATATTGCAGATACGAAGACCCATGTTAACTTGATACTGCTATATCGTCTAACATCATACTATTTCACTATACATCAATACTTGGAAGTAGATTTAATTATTTTTTAATGAATACAACCGATTTGTCATACAAATATTTCTCTTGGATGAAAAAATAGTAAAAACTTGTAAACTTGTAACGTTTTGTGAGAAATTCACGTGATTGCAGCTTACACTGCTCCTGTTCGGTATTAAATGTACCGTGGCTAAACACAAAACGGGCAGTGGATAGAAATATACGGAATGTAACGGCTATCAGTCGTGCGATGTCGATTCCTGCGAGCGCCGCGCGGGAGTGTATCGGATGAAAACAAAAGTGTGGAGATGCAGCGGGCGCGACACGGTGAGCGCGGGCTAGTTTTTATTAGGCTTGATTTTTAATAGGACGGTTACGATCCATGTCGGGATATGATATGTTATAAAATAGATAAGAACCCCTTCATACTGGCGTTCCTACGTTTACGTAGGATAAGTGTATGCGTGAGCACAGGCGCGGTGTTCTCGCTTACTAAAAAGTCGTAATAACGTTAAGAAAACGTCACATTATCGCGGCATCGTTTTGATATTATCATTAATAAAATTTATATCGATGACAAAATTCTATTATTTGATTTGCTATTAAAAAGGTAGTTATAACCAAAACGAAACAACGAAAGGGCCGCTCGTAAGATTATCAAACGCCCACGCTAAAGAGAACGCTAATTTGAAAGGGCATGTTCACACACATATAGGAATTTCTCAGTATACATACTTTTGACTAAAACACTGTTATAATATTAAAATATGACTTTTTATTGTAGGTAGGTATAAGGAAGTAAAATACACTAAAAACCCCTACTTCGAGGAATATTTAAATGTTGTGCGGTGCGGTTTTTAGAAAAGGACTTAAAAACCATTCTACATAGTTTTAAGAAGTATTAGTGCCCTCCTTAGATTGATCTACTTTTCGGAGCAGTGCGTTGCAGTGTATGTATAGCTTTATTTCCGTCAGGTCACGGCTATTACAGCGTCACCCTCGGTGTAATGGGTGAGAGCTTTTATTTTTATTACTGCTTTATGACACCGGACCTGTTCTAATGCCCACGTAGTAATTGAAATGTTTCTTTTTTGATCCAATAATCAGAAGGGACGTGGCAAGAAGGCGGAACACTCGTACACTAATAATAAAATTTTTGAGATTCTTTCGAGATGAGTGGATCGGTTCGGGATGTACAAGAGTTGTACCTTATTCATATTTCAATATCTTATATCGGTACAAGACTTGGTTCATGTTAGTCAGATGAACACAATTGTACGACTATACATAGAAAAGAAAATGAAGTGCTTAAAATTTGAGCAAAAATGCCCTTTTTCTCTTTATTTAAATTGTGTATTTTTTTCTGTAGAATATTGTAAGTTAAATTTAACGACGACAAAGTAACCACGGCGCTATTTCACTGGCAGGTATCCCGCACATGAACGAGAACATACTGGACAATTACAATAAATCCCCCAGCTAGTTCTAGTTTCAACCGTTACGTTTAAAAGCGCGATGCGGAAAGTTTTTTGGCGAAATTCGAGTTGAGCCTCGTTTTTATAACTACAACTGAGTGAAGCTCGTTATGGGATAACTTTTAGCATTTACCCCTTTGCGTTCGACACATACATACATACGTGCGTACTTGCTACACCCGATGTACTTATGGTTCGTAATTTTACCCCATTCGTACGGGGAGTGTAAGCTCGAAGCCTTTGTTTATCCCTGTTATCCCAGCTTTGAATTGGATGAACTGATTTCAGTGCGGTTCTCGCACAAAAGCTAATCGTATTGGGATTTGCTTTCAATTGTATTTGATGACTATAGCTTCAGACATGTCATAGCAACTGCAACATAACACAAAATAACAGTTATATTATGTCATTTTGTGTTATGTGTTATTTCGTGTTATGTTATGTTCTGTTATGTTATATATTGAATTTGTTAATTATATTGGCCGACATTCCGTGACGTCTCCAAATGGACCCTGCGGAATATCGGCGCTGGATGTTCATGGACCTCCAGTATAATGCTGAGCAGGATCCATTTCATAATGTGAGCGGCCTGTAAATGTCTTCTTTGTTACACATTGTGAATAAAAAGTTTTCTTTGTTTCTTTTTTTCTTTCTTTCAAATTGCAGTAAAAATTCGAACTTACTTCACTGATTTATCGGTATAATGATTAATAATATTGATTGTTGCCGGGAGGTTGGGTAGGGTTCTATAAATAAAAACCATAACAAATATTGAGGTAAGAAGTGCAAATTTTATACCTGTGTGTTAAATTAATTATTTATGAAATTAATTTTGGTGTTTTACATAATAGAAATTATATATATTAAAACAGTTCGTATTGTACTCGTAGTTCACATGAGTACTTATTAAAAAACCTTTTATGATAATAACACATTCACTTTTGTTCTTATTATAATCCGAACATACGCGTTACACGTGAACATACAAGTACATGCATTTGCATTCGTTGATTAACAACAGAATATTCCGTATCTGTAGATAAAAAATAATCTAAAGTAAACATTTCAGTTAATCGCTCGCTCTCGTATCGCACACACAATAGCAGATCGCTCGCAATCAACCCGTTTATTCGCTATTACATTGGAGAATAGCTCCCCGCTGCTCGGCCGCCAGAAGACAATGACCTCGTCAAAAAAAAAAACAACCCTTTCAGAGGGTGACACTAACCCTTTGTGTACGCCCTGTTTTAATCCGTAATTCGTTTTTAAAAATCTCTTTGTCGGACCTTGTGATTGTAAATTAAAGAAGTAAAGAGACTGTTTCTTTGCATTTGAATGGGTCAAGACATTTGGGAGCGCTTACTCTTTTTGTCACTTAATGATGTCATGAACTGATATAACTTTAATTTTGACGACGTATTTGAGTAGATTAACTGTCATTTTTATTGAATCAAGATTTTTAACGCGAAGCAAATATTTTAATCTTATTTTTAGTATTTAAATACATAATTAAGAAGCAAGCTTATATGTGTATAAAAAATATACTCCCAAGTAGTTTTCGGGTCAAGCCAACTAATTTCTGATGTATCACAGATCCTTATTCCTGAGTTCCGTTAGTATAAACAAGGTCACGACGAAGACGGTTTGTAATAAATATTGATAATATTAATCAAAAATGAAGTAACGAATAAATTCATGTAAAGATAACAAAGGAACAACTAAACTTGTTGGATATTTGGTGTCACACCGCCGCTGCGGCTAGCGACGTGTGCTTCCGGTATCGGCCAGAATGGAATTTGTAATTTTGTTTACTAACAGCGTAGTGCTAATCGTTTGGACTAACTTGCAACGACTCAGAAGTAAGCATGTTTTAATGCCTGCCAACCAAAATGTACACATCGGAACAACAATGCAATCACTGCTTATTCGCCTTCAGGTTGTGGGCTTTAGAGTTAGTGACGAAGTAAGGTATCATACTACAGTAGATACAAGAATGTTCACAGGTGTTTATAAACTCTAGTCACACACAATACAATAATTAGCACCGTACGTGCACAGCCTCAAGGACAGGCAGTGAGGGATGGTTTTATTCATTAATACTGAACAGCATCGCTATTAAAATTAGTTATTTAACTTCGTTTCTTAACGAAATAAAGCTAACTTTGTAATTTTTATTTATTTGCTTAAACTTACTTATAGAAATCCTTAAAAACAAGTGATTATTTCGTTATAGCTATGTTGTCTTACGCTTGTTCGTTATTTTCAAACGATAGCACCGACTTTTTCCTACCTGTAGAATCTAAGTTTGGTAGTCTTCGCGCGACGACGAAACAAAATTTTGATAAATTGTTAACAACTTCTCCCTGGACAACTTGGGGAAAATTGACAGCAAATATTTTCCTGTTTAAAAATTGGTAACAAATATTTTTCTAAAAGAGCTTTTGTTATTCGATCTGGACCGTTTATTCTACATAGTTGCCACAATACACACTGTTTCTTCAGATATTACCGCTCCTATAAGAGTACAGACTTTTTCTTCCCAAGACAGCCGTGTTATGAGAATTTTTCGAAGATCACATAAAATGAAATCTAATTATCATACATAAAAAAACTATTAGGGAGTCGTTTATTTCAGTTTTTATGTTAGGAAAGATAAAAAGCTACTTTCATTTCGATCTGAAGAGGATGTGTGCCGTTTCTAGAGTCGAGTGCGGACAGTCTTAAGCAATTATTTAGTCAAATTATTTTTCATTTCATAACGGCGTAAAATTCGTTTTTTGGTCTGATAAACGAAATAATTCGCACAATAAATTTTAAAATTTTGGAGGATAAAAGCAGCAATATAAGACGGAACCCATTTTATATAAAGCATCGAATCGCTCGAATGCGGTCGCAGTGCAGCTGCAGCGCTAACACAAAACGACAAACAAACAAACAAACGTAACAACGCATGCAGACGCAACAATAACAGACCGCCTTCCATTTGCATCATAATGCGCAGGGAGGACGGCGCGCGGCCATTCGCATCAAGGTCAATAGTAATGCTAATTCGATGTAAACACTATTATGGGAAATGTAAAAAAAAATTTCTATATGAAGTCTGCCAGCCCGCAGTTTGCCAGTGTGATAGGCTTTTAGCTTAACCCCTCATTCGGAAACGAGATCTGTGCCCAACAGTAGCATGACAACAGGATTGATTTTGATGTTGAGAAAAATTTTTTTTTTTTA
>DWDT01003343.1:0-12413 GCA_018245595.1 Microceris scylla | reverse complement strand
CCAAAATAAATTAATTTTTATCTCGTATTTATTATACACTGCATATACGTACATAGGTATATGACAGACATAACATTCTACGATTTTAATGTTGATATACATGATTATATTGGTCAACATTCGTTTGCAATAAAATCTGATTTACTATTCGTTAGGCGAAAATTAGCTGCTTACTTTGATATTTGAATTAAGTATTCATTCAAGAGTCTACAAAATCTTACCATGCGACAAAAACAAGATACATTTTTCTATCATAAGCTTATCAGATTAGTTAAAAACGGAAGCCGACGATACAACAATGTACAGATAATGTAACAATATAGTTCCAATTTCCTTGGCAACATCGTCGAGGGATATTCTGAGACTTATCTCCTCTTGATGCTCGTCGATCATCTTAAGAGTCTCTTGTTCCTAAGTGATATTGAGAGATATTTCGTTTTCTGCATTTTGCGTTTATTTACATTATTATATCTTAGTGGGTATTACGTTTAAATGTTTAACAAATATTGCTTACCATAATTATAGCGTAATGTTGCCTTTACAGTTTTTCTATTTTGGGTGCTTCGTATATAAATTTATTAATTTTGTATAATATATACTTATGTGCATTTTATTGTGGATAGTATGGTTATGAACATTGGTAAACCAGTTCTACGCCGATGTTGATGCGATCAGCTATTTTAAATATCTCTGCGTGATTAAGAGAGAATGATTTTGTCATAATCTTGGGTCGTTAGAAAATGTATTTTGCTATATTAATAGATCGATATGTGATTTAGCTGAATTCCGACGGCTACGGGTCTCATACGTCGCCGGCGCGCGCGCCTCTCGTCACGGACGAGTGCGAGGCCCCGGCGGCGGAGACCGACGCCCTGACGCCCACTGAGGCCATACTGCGGTATAGAGCCTGTTGTCAACCGGACACGACCCCTAAAAATGCCAAGTGAGTAAATAACATATCTTTTGTATTTCCGCAAAATGTCATGATTGTTGTAACACGGACAATTTAGACTTGGAATGCGGCATTTGAGTTTTAAGTCCGAATAGAGTACCTTAATCGAATAAGTAAAAACATCGGGACGTCCATTGGTTAGAATGCCTGTGACTATTCCAATCCAGATTGTACGAGTATTAGTACAAATTGAATTAATGAGGCAAATAAATCGATTGTACCATACTAATTCACATGGTAAGGTTACGTCATTTTGTTACTTTCGTGCCATAATACAGTTAAGCGACGTTAGCGTAATATCCTCAATAGAAATACGTACAAGGTCGGCTGTACGGTTCCGAACTTACTTCTGAGTCCATTATGTGTTTATTTACAACTCAGCAACACAATTATTATATAATAGGCTTGTAACACCACTGTTTTCATTGAGTCGATTTCGATGTCAATGCTAAGAACTAAGGTAAATGTTATCTGATTATGTGGATGAAAGACAGTCTTGACCCCCTCTCGAGGCAGTACTAAATCACTTATGCTGTAAGGATTAGAAGTTATTATAACACACACGTTTATTGCAGTACTCAAGATCACCTTGAAGTTGGTTTCTCTACAAAGGTAGTGCAATGTTAAATTATTAAATATAAACCTAATTCTATATAATAAGCATGTTACATATTTTTTCAATATAATGCAATAATGATTTTACAGTTATTAGTAATATTATATTGTTGTTCTAATATTGATTGACGCCCATGGAGTTGGTAGGAAGTTTTAGATACTATGTATCTATCTTTGTCATAAATAAAATTGCTAAAATACGATTAGGTACTATTACTAAAGACTACTTAAGGAAATTTACGTCCTAATATATCTGTAAAATAATCTACCTACAATGATTCCACTGTTGGAATATGGTTCTTCTCTCATATTGAGAGGGTTAAGGCCATAGTCTGCCACGCTGGCCAAGTGCGGATTGGCAGATAATATATCTATAACGCAAGAGCGAAAATATATTTTAATAATATATTTTGAATATATCTTTCTTTGAAAACAGAATTTGTATGATTTCTTCGATCAATAATTTATATTTGAAAAACGTAGGCAAATTATGAAATTATGAGAATTGTATCTTATAAAAGTCAGTAAGTACCAAAACTTAATCATTGTGCGATAATTTTTCGTTCGTTAGGTTAACATTGGCTACTAAAACAAAAATTATGTTGGTACATTATAAAGAAATAGGCACAGAGTGACTTGACACGCAAACTTTATTTCTGGTTAAAAGAAAACATTACGTAAGCGTAATAGTACTTCCCTTAAACATTCTGTTTGAAACATAAAGTTTTAACCAGCGTAATTTATACCCTTGATAAATTATTAATAGTTGGATGTAGGTACTTTGAGGAAATTACTATATCTCGGGGGAAGAATATAAAATCACTGCTGGGGCAGCTAACATGGGCTTTATAATTTAAATTTATGTAACATGTAAGCTCTTGTCCATAATTAAAAAGGGCATGTCCCAACATAATTGAGGCATTAGCTACATGGGACAAACGTGTCCTCATCGCAACAATACAAAAAGGTTCAATAGACAATTTAAAAATAAATAAAAGGGAGGAAGCTGTAATCAAAGCACTTCCACGTCGCATGGATGGTCAATCAATTAAATGGTTCCTGAGCGCGTACATCAAAAGGCCACGTGCGATACTGACCGGTGCGGTTAAAATAGCCTTAACTGTGCGTTTATAAGGGTCATTTTTAATTGTGAAAGTTTCCAGTGCGTGGTTAGAAGCGCTCGACCGTCGTCCGAGAGGAACACGGTATTCGCAGAGTAGTAGGTATGCCTGGAAATAACAAAAGGTTAAGAACCTCATGTTTTAATATCATATTGTGCTAAATTATTATTAGCCTGCATATTTTGTCATCGAAAAACATCTCTATACTTATTTATTTTTATAAGTACTAGCTTAATACTCGTATGTTTGCGAATTTTTTTGCCTAAATATTAAAAAATCACAAGAAATTATTGTATATTTTACGTGTAATTTGTTATTGTTGTAAACATTACAAGTACAAGATTTTTTATTAACATAATTAGAGTCATTTCTGCGTGTAGCGCGAACAACAGTTTTTTGTTACCCTAGGCTTCCTAAGACCAAAATCCTTGAAAGCACATATGTAGTTTTTTAATCGTGTCTAATATGCAGAATTGTTTACAAAAATACGAGACCGTTACAGTTTTATCACATTTGTAGACAAATACCTATGAATTTCCGGAATAAATGTAGCCTTATGACATTTTAAGACCTCCAAATATACAGTTCATATCAAGGTTGTGTAAATCAAATCATGATGACGTAAATATTTAGACGAATGTGTGATGGCACCGGCTTTTTAAAAAAGCTTGCTTGGTATGTTTACATTTTGTAAACGATTATTGCATCACCATTTTAATAGTCAGAAATATGTGTTATGTCATTACGTATATCAAGTTGCATGTCATGTCACATTGTCGCGCCATTGTTGCTGAGAACAATCACCGATCTTCAACGTGTTATTGACATCGTTCTCCGATCTTATTCTGAACAGTCGGTGACACGAATCGTGACATACTGACACTGATTCGCGCCAGGTGAGGCTGCCAACGTTTCCAAGTGTCAGCTAAGGACATGGTTTTGAATGTTCAGATATCTTTCAAGTCAATACGCAAATTGCAATTTTGACAATTTCTAATTTTCGATGTTCAGAAAATAAGGCTGAGTCTTTAAACAGTACATAGCTGTTGTTCCGACCAAATGTATCTTGAATATTTTAAAAGACTTCTGGTTGTGGTACACTTGCCCAAGTGTGAGAAATGTTGTATGTATTCAGTGAACATGTCGGTCGACTTCTCAGGTATTGCTTACAAGCTAATTGTCATTACAGTTAAGTATAATATAAGTTATAATATCTATCGTCACTTGATTCTGTCAATGAACATGTAGATATATATACAAAATGTACATCAAACAAATATTTCATGATAGCATGTTTAAAAATAATGTTTACATAATTAGTACCTAAGTGTAAATGCTACTTTATACTTACATAGGATTTATATAAAAGGAATATCTATTTTTTTATTTTAAGAATTCTTGTTTGAGTCGATTGTATATCTGCTATTTTTTTCTTATTTATCCACAAAATAAGCAATCGTAGAAAATCTCAAGGTAAGTGATGCAACACGAAGCTTACTTTGTTCTAAGGTGAGAAAAAAGGCGGAATTTGAAACTTAAGATACCTACATGTTGATGTATTGAAAAGCACCATTGAAGGTCATTTTTACCGTGGTTTTCTTTCAGCGAAGTCGCTGGAGAACAAGAAAGTGAAGCTTTTTTATTTTTCCTTTTGTGATTCAAGATATGCATTAAAAATACGTGGGCACAGATTTTGGACACAAATCATTTATACATACAGGCTACAAAATTTTGTATTTGCCTTAATTTTTTTGAAAGTTAATTTAATCCTTACTTTGATATGTTAAAAAGCCGGGTATTAAAGGAAATGGTATTTACTTTTGCATATAACCTTACAGTATAAAATAGTTTAGAATATGTATTGGTCTGAACTTCTTGCTCTTGAAGGTTTTGAATAAGGTTGCAGTGTTCGCCAAATTCTTTCTCATTTAAACACAAAATCCGCTTCTTCTCCTCTTCCATGCTTGATTTATCCAATCCACTTCAATATGGTTTTCATCATGTCTCTGTAGTTATTAATAAAACGTTGGTACGGGCAAATGTTCAAGAGAGGTTCAATGAAAAAATTGCGTCACAAAAATATAGAATATTTCTTCAATAGATTTTTTTAGTAATTATTTTTTACGCAACGAAATAATAGTTTCTTTTTCAAAGTAATATATTATTGTGTAAGATTTTAATGAGCGAACTGTACACAAGAGTTCACAGTGAACTGCCGGCGAATTCGCAGCGCGGAAAGTTAATTAAAGTAGAAATTCACGATACGTCAGTGGTATATTTTAAATTTTTATTGCAAACCTAATTTTTGATGACCTCTTCAATATTTTACCATGGCTTTTTCAATTCTATTTGTATTCTAATTTACACCTTACTACACCAAATATATCATCAAATGCTTTGCCTAGATATTCATTGATTATTTATAGGTATGTATATCGATCTAAGATGCATTCGATTTTGTATGACGAACTTACTAAAGTTCCGAGGTTCATATTTAATAAATAAGATAATGACTTATGTACTATTTAAGTAGATACAAATGCCTTTTAGTTAAAAGGAAATCCTTCAGAGACATTGTCACTACTAAAATTATCCTCTAACTAACGTGCTTACAAGTAGCCATTATTCTTTTTCCCCTCATCTTTAAACACAAAACGCTATACATTTGAGTTTCGAAGCTGTTTATTGTCTAGACGCCATTAAGTAGGTATTGCTTCATGAAGCCGTTCGTGAATGCTCGAAAGGCAGCCAGCCGTAACGTTATGTAAGTGTGCATTGTGTGAACCCACAAGGCCAGAGTAATCCACGTTATGTCATTGATAAATTAAAACTCAATTAAAATGCTTAGACATGCCAGACGCGACACTCGGATAGATTGTGTTGTTTAGTATTTGTGGATGGGTGGGACCCACTTTGTTTCTGTTTATTTTTATGATTTAGTGCTTATTATTTTTAATTTTGAACTATATATTCTTGTATTTCCTTACTAATTTTATTAATAAAATAAAAAATAAATAAAGCACCATATGATTGACAAATTAAGTTAGTGTAGCATATGGAGCATAGCTAAACCTTTTTATGTATTTGACAGTAATTTTGTAAGCCTATATAAATCTTAATAACTTTGTGGTGAGACATTTAAGGATACTGATATAATCTCGACAAGATGCTGTGAGCCGGGTAACGCCATCTTGTGGCGAAAATGAAAACAATTCCGTCGGCCTTGAGCAGTTCAGTTTATTCAAGTTGTCTTGGTAACCACATAATTTGGTATTACTTTGTGAACTTCTTTAAAATTATGCGTAAAACATTTAGCTAGCGTAAAATTGATTGTCATTTCTTTTGAAGCAACAATTGTGTTTAAATCGCCTTAGTAGACTCACTGTTGTTGCGATAACTTGTTTAGTGTACGTGCTACGTTTTTAACGTGTTACTTAGAACGTGTTGCTAATTAAATTAATGAACTGTCTCAAATAGACCACGCAGTTAAATGTTGCGGCAACAGTTCTCGTGCAATTCTCTTTAACTGCTTATAATTATAGATATTTAAATGCGGCACTTTGAAGTTAATGAACATGTTTCTTCGCTTGTGTTACAGCTTCCTACTATTGGTTAATCAAAACTTAATATATAAGAATGCCGTAGGTTACGGTTGTGGGTATCTAGCAAGGCGTTCAGGTATAATTCTGTGCTGTAAATTGATTCTTCGCAATGTTTAACTACTAATTAACTAATGTACGAGCAGACTATGAAATCATTAGACGAGTCCTTGCATGCACGGAATCTCTAATGAATAATAAATAAAGCAAATTGTTATCGAAGAAAAAACATTAAAATATATATAACAGTAAAGTTCTTTTATTAGTACCCTAAATACAGTTCAGTTTAATATAAAACAATGTAGGTACAATGTTGGTTGTATTAATATGTAAATTGCCATTTATCGAAAAAAGAGTCGATGAAGCACCCTCGTGTGTGGATACGTTGAATAGAATAATATGTTACGTGGTGCTTACAAAAGAGTTCAGCGACCTGACGTTGCCGGCCAATGAATCGCTGGCTATTCAGTTTGGATCGAACATGCGCGGGTCCTCCCATCGTCTGAATATAATCTTTACATAATTTCAAAAATAATTTGAGTTATCTCTTATTATGTTTGCACATGTCTCTACGGTACTTACCTATTTGAAGCAATGCTTTGTATAAGGGCGTTTTTGGTGGGCGTGGGGGGTAAGGGCCGGGTCAGTGGGTCGCGCGCGCAGCCTCCCGAACCTCTCCGGGAGACGCGCCTCTATCGACCGCTTGTCGCCAGGTTTAGGGTTGGCGATGAATTCGTTCCAGATAATAATGAATTTTAATAATCCAATTGGAACGCAATATTGCCTAAAACTACGCACGTTTTTGTACGGTGTGGTATAATTGGGTAAATTATGATTTTGAACATATATTTTTCAAAAAACAATTCTGTAGTTTTGTAAAATGTTAATGCGGTGATAATTAAAACGACTTGTAAAATAATATAAGTTTCAAATCAAAACTACATTCCAACAATGCTGGGCTGCAATCAGCTACGTCGCGTCGTCTTCATTATGGCCCCTATGTCGACACACGGACCCTCTGGTTATTAGAAGTGCAATTTAAAAGAAAATAGGGTGCGCCCGAAGGGGCGATGCCGCCCCTGTTATGTGTGTTCTTATCCGCGCAGCATCCATTACTGCGCAACTCTCGTTGAGTTGAAGCCGTCGCCTCAGAACGCGGCCGCGCCTCGCGCTTCCGGGCCATTTTGCGTCGTTAAAGCTCCCTGAACTACCCTTTCTTCCTTAAACCTCGCCCTTAACCCTGGAACACCTTAAAATGTACCATCTTCTTTAATTCATACTTCGTTAAATCCTAAATCCTGGTGTAAGTGAAGCTGTGATGGGGAAAGATAAGCATCCGCCCATGGAGGCTGAAGTGAAGGTGGCCACGGTAGACCTGGAGGCAGTCGATAATATGGCGACTCTACCCGTGGGGCAACATCGACAGCAAGGCAGCGATATCGCTATAGCTGAGAAACATAACACCGCGAACAAAGAAATGGAACTCAAATGCGTACAGCCGAAACCTTCTAAGAAGTATGTGGAATTGTAGCATAGTTAATCGGATGAAAATTTCTTCATAGCGTTTTTTGGCTTCTGTTAGCGTTACCGTATTTTCTTTTATTTTTATGTATATAAATTTATTGCATTACTGGCCATTTTTGTTCAGGAAAATAGCTGCAATATTTAATTAGTTGTAATTAAAATATTTTTCATTTTGTGCAGTACTTATGTCATAATAATAAAAGAACACGTTTTTTAAATTTATAAATTACTTTATTTTATGAAATAATAAGGACAATAATGCCAAAAACTTTTTAGAAAAGAGTGATACAGAAGTAATATTTGTATCTTATTATTTATTTTTCTACAAAATCCGTACGGAGTCGTGATAAAATAAAATCGATTTCGATATTATATGCAAATTAAAGTATTTTATGCGATTTTACAAAGAACTTGGTTTTTTTATTAAATAAAAGTAATTCAGTAATAATTTTTTTTCGCCGCTATAAATTTTAAAAGTGAGGTCTGCGAATTTTTTTGGCAAATAAAATATCACTTTTATTAAATGAGATATTTCTTCTTTTACAGAACTTCACTGTTCATTATTTCGAGCTTCATCTACGCCAAGCTCCTGGTGGTGGTGTGCATCGCCTACGTCATCAGCGATGTCATCACCCACAACCTGCCCCTGTACTATTACGAAGGATTCTTCACTTACCTCTATGGCATGAGCATTTTGTTCTTGCTGTATGTATTTTGCTTCTTGCTGCAAGGTGAATATGAAGTTTCAAAAAAACTACGGCTGGTTTAAAATAATTTGATAATGTTTATTACAATTAACGCATAATATGTACATATTATTTTCAAAATATTACATAAAAATGTGTGTAAAAATGTGGGTGCCTATGGCAGCACAAATATACTCTATGCATATACCGTTGTTCCTTACTCCCGCTAAGAAGGAAGACACGCTTAAACAAAAATTTGAACTTAACTTAAGTACAACTTAAGTACAATAGTGCACTTAACTTATTCAACTTAGTAGACTGGCATAACATTCGCAGTAAATACCTTGCATGTATCATTCCATAATGCTTACTTTACTCAAATAAGTACTGAAATCTGCATTATATCGGTTGATGCTAATAACTGTTTAATTCGTTTGGATATTTAAGTAACAAAATCTTTACTATTTAAATTTATACTTAATTTTTAATAATAATATACAGAAAGCGCCTGCTGTAGCGGCAGCCCTCCAAAGCCAAAACCTCCACCGAAAGAGAAGAAACCGAAGAAGGAAAAAGAAAAGAAAACCAAAGACAAAGAAAGCAAGGATGGCAAAGAAGGAAAAGACGGCAAGGATGGAAAGAAAGACGGCAAGAAAGATGGGAAGTCGAAGGATAAGAACAAGGATGCTGGAAAGGAAAAGGCTACCAAAGAAAGCAAGAAACAGAGCCAATTCCAGGTGAGTGAAGTTAATTTGCCATTATATCACAGCACATCATCAGCACATCCGTTGTTTTTATTTTAACATTTCGTTCCCCTTTTCGCTTTCCAGTGTCGTTGAGTGTTGGTTAACTATATGTTTAATATACTACTATTAATTAAAAATTCCGTGTTCTTTTACGATTGTGCTTATATATGTAGCACACGTTATATAGCGTTCACTTTGAAACCACTATTATGTAAATGCTTTGTTAGGACGTGACTGGCCGCATGACCCCCTTTTTGTTTACGCTGGCTACTTTTTGTTTTTTCCATATCATTTGGGCAGGAGGTGTATCCCCGTAAGATGCGCGATAAAGTTCGTCAACAACAATTACAAATGCAAATGGCGCAATTGTATGCGTCCGAACAGGTGAGGTTATCTTGACGCATCCTGCTTGAATACTTGTGTATCATTGCAATTGCGGAAAGCTTTGGATGTGCTGTTTGTAGTTTGTTGTACGCCAGTATGGAACTATAGTGCTTGTGTTTTACCTGCTACTCCACTCATTTGCTATTTAGAAACCATCATCTATTAATCTAAGTATTACAATAATAACTTGTATACTTTTTTCTATGAAAATAACTACTAAAGACTCGGCTAGTACTCAGTCATTAGTATAAAAATCATTAGGACTTACAATCCCCGTCACCTCCTGTATATGTAACAAGTTTATCGTGTCGTCGTAGTAAACTTCGCTCGTCAATCTATGTGCATTTATGAACCAGGGTATTATCAACATTTGATTGCTTGTGGAGCTCGTTCGTTTGTGTATTCGTATGTTTACATGTTTTATATATAGCAACAAGACGTGGTGGAGCTGGAAGCTGGACCCGTTGCGAGGCCACTACGACGACGAAAAACTTCTCAGAATGAACACAGCCATGGCAGTTTCTTTCTTCGCATCGGTGCTATTGGTTAGTATTTAAATTAATATGATTATATGTAGTTGCGGTTAAATGTAGTGGGTTAAGCCACATATGGAGATTAATCTATTATATATCTAATTCTATTATTGTAGCGTTCGGTCTCGGTACAATGGTCTACAATGGATTGGAATTCGGAACCTTTTTTGAGCTACCGCTGGATTCTCCATGCTACCTAATTCTCAAAGGCATAAATCCAGTTTTGCAGATGGTATTCACTTTCATGCAAATGTACTTCATATTTATGAATTCACGGGTGAGCGTTCGTTTAAAAAATACAATATTTTTGTTATTTAAAATTAGTACTGGGGTGTAGTATAATGTGTTAATTTTACTTCAGCTTAATATTCATCGGTTTAAAGTAATAGCAAGATTCGGACTGATGCATGTAGTTGCAACAAATATATGTGTATGGATTCGTACTTTGGTGTTAGAATCATTGAAAGAAATTACTGACTATCACGTGAGGAACCCTCAAGGAGTACCTGGAGAAGGTGTTCTTGGAAGTAAGCTTGTTGTATTAAGTTAACGAAGTACATACGTAAGTTATCAAATTGCTTATGTTCGTTGTATGTTCTAGAAGTCATTCGAAAACATACCTTGAGACATTCTGGAAAAGTTTTTGGAGCAGCAACTACTGCCGCAACAACCATTGCAGCAACTGCTGCTAATGTTGCAAAAAGTACCGGTGATCAAATACTAAAGGCTGTTACTAGTACAACTACTGCTCCTACAACAGTGCCTACAACTAGTAAGTACGAACTAACAAAATGGCTGTCCTTAGATCTAATTAACCATTAAAAAAATTCACTCACGAGACATCCTAATTACCCCAAAATAATCCTTCTTGCATGTATTTTAATAACAATGCATTCTGGGCTACGTTTTCAGCGACTACTTCTTCGCCATACTTTAATGTCGTTGGTGGTTTCGTTCCAAAATCTAAATTGATCGACGCTATAAAGAGTACTATAGGGTACAATAATGGGATGGGATACGGCCGCGAATTTAAAGATGTTTGGCCGAATGATAATCCCTTTCCGACTACTTCCACTGTTGCATCCATTACAACTGAAGCTGAGAAAGCGACACAAACTCAAACTGCTATGCTGGAAGTATTCCAGTGGTTTTATTCAACTACCGTGAAACCGATTGTAAGCACTATGACCACTTTCGTAGCACCTACAAATACTGGATGGTTGGCTACTGATAGAGACGAGTGGGGCAATAGTGTTGAAACGTATCGCGTTGATGAACCACCACATTCGCCAGGTTTGTCGTTGGAGTGCCGATCACAGTATTATCATTTCGTTAACGGCCGTTGCACTTTTTATTTGCAGTTTTTTGTGTATTATTCACTAGTAGGTACCCTTAGGTGCACAAATCGATCCATTTTTAGCGTCTTTATATTAAGCATGATTTTGACAGAGTTTTCTTTGCGTACAATTATAAATCACTTATAATGGTGTAAATATAAGTATAATTTAATAAATTAACGTTATATATCATTTCAGCTAACAACAATACGGAGATTTTTGAGTCTTTTGACAATTTGAACCCTGCTGCCTTAATAGCGAATATTGATAATACCACGGTTTGCGGAAGGAATCCTATCATGGGTACTATCGTCACCGACTCGGCTCCTTATCTGTATCCATTCATCATCGAATACTCTCTTATCGGCGCAGCCGTCATCTATGTTATGTGGAAGCACATTGGTCGCTATCCCAGGTTTGTACGATATGCGCTTTTCATATATGTTATGAATAGTAACAAACTCGTACATAATACTAACACGATTTGTAGTATTCATCAGCACATTTTCACAAATTAAAAAAAATAGCTTAGAGTTAGTTGTGCATTGAACTCATTATATACAATTATGCCAAGACGAAATTAATTGTCGCATGCGTAATTGATGTATGCGTACGGGTTTGGTTACAGTGTGGCCAACGACGAAGATCTGGAAAGACGTTTGGAGGCTGTTCTCTCCCGCAGGGCGGCGGCGTTGGCGGCAGCTCAACGTGGTAACCGTGTGGATTGTGCCGGAGCGTCAAAGGGACTTTTCTGTGGACTGCTTCTCCTGGTCGCATCTCTCATCTGCTTGATCTTGTTCTTCGTCCTGATAAGACACCAGGATCTGAAACGCCTATCCATTTATTTGGCCGATGTGTCCCATTGCGCGTTAATGGTTCTGTCGATTCTGGCGATTTTAATTGGATTTATACGGTA
>DWDT01003342.1:0-12419 GCA_018245595.1 Microceris scylla | reverse complement strand
ACATGTTTTCTTGTTTATTCTCTCATATCACTATTCAGTATTTTCCTATCACCCAAGGGCAACTGGAAGACCATATGGCTACACATTAAATTAAGTAGAAATATTAATCACCTTATAAAATGCTTACTTTTTACATTACTAAATAAATAAAACTGGTAATTGGAAATGACAGTACCATCTAATCTCTGTGTAAGATATGTTTATCAAAATAACAACTGTTTTATAATAATGTGAAGTGCCAACTATTACTCGTAAACAAAACAAGTCATATTCCTGTCTGAAAATCAAAATAGTCCATTTTTATTTGTAGTACTTTAACTACTAGAGTAATAAGTTTTAATGTTGCTAATTCAACATAATTATTGTTAAACAGCATTCCATATCTTGATTTACTTTGTATAGTAGTAGTAGTACTGAGTAAAAAACCAAATGAACTACATGGTGTTGTTTTTTCAACAGAGGACGGATGATATCGTCACTATACTCTCTCCAAGAAGACATGTCCATTTACTGTCGAACCAAAAAAAAAATTAAAATATTTTTTAATGTGCTTTTAGTTTTGTTTTAGGAGTGGTGCTGATTTGGGGAGGTTTATGTCCAGCAGTGGGCATCTAGCAGCTGATGATTATGACATATTTTTGGTTAAGGTTTAGGTTTGGTTTAGGTAATACTTCACAGGCCATATTTCAGAACCCAATAAAGCTTTGGGCTCACTGGATACTATTATTTATGTATTTACAATAGAAACATTGCAATGTAATACATAATATAATATCTGCAGATATCTCAAATTTGTGACTGTAAGGGGATATGAAAGCTATTACAAAATATATATGTTTTTGATAGTGATGAATATTTGTTACAATATTCAATCACCATTAACCCTTTTATTTCTCCACTGTTGAATATGGGTCTCCTGTCTGAATCAGAAGGGTTAATTTCTTGTTATTTAATTTGATTATTGGTACTCAGTCAGATAACAAAATATATGTATTGGTGTTAAGGCATGGTTCAGTTGTTCCATGAGTCATAATGTTACACAATAGTTGAGTTGGCATTGATGATGAAAGGTATGTGAAACAATGTGATGTTATTGAAAATCTAGGGGGAATACTTATGCCTTAATTAATTGCAGTTTAGTGTACAATAAACAGATTTATCTATTTAAATTATTCATTCATTCTACAGGGTTGATTCTAAGAATACTCAAACAGTTATGATAACATTTTTACCTTTCCAAGTTCTTCAAGGGCTCTAAGTTTTCTATTTTTCCAATTCTACCGTGATTTAAGTCCAGTTCATCAGTGTTTTCATTGACGATTATGAGCTCTCGAGTTTCCTCCTCAGCAGCCGGCGGGGTACCTGGTGGCGGCGGCGAAGTCACTCCATCGTCCCTAGCACCCTCACCATTTACCTCTTTCTCTTCCTTGATCTCATCAGCTTCATTATTAGCCATAGGTGTATCCTGGTTCTCTAAATATCAAACAAACTTCATTATATACAAACGAACGCATGACATTAGTTAATCAACCGGAAAAGTATATTTTACGTACGTGCCATAATTATGTTATGTCGCACAAAGTATTGACATCACCTATAAAAACAAATGAATGTAGGTTTCTTATTAAAGTTACAAATTAAAATAATTTGAACTTCCGAAATATCAAGAAGCATTAAAGATTCTAGTTGCTGTCAAACATTGACATTGATTAGCTAGTTACTATAGACAATGCAGGAAACAGCAGAACAATAACCATATATGTCAGTTAATAATCTACAAATTAATAAATTTAGTATGTACGAAACAATACGAGTCATTTTATTGATTTGTATTAATCACCGTTTATATAGCTCTACGTTCATTCTATGTAATATTCTCTATATTCCTACATAGGATCAGGGCTATAGTACAGTCTGTGAATCTGTCATTTTTATTAGTTCCCATTGCTTTTGTTTTGACTCCGCCAAATTCGAAAATAAAATTTAAAAATTTAATTCATGATGAAATTCTGTAAAATCCAAATGATTTATTAATCTAATTGTTCGATTTGGATCTCATTAGATTGTTATACAGTAAGAATGGAAGAAATTAATGACGAGCATTGTAAAGTAGAAAAATTCGATATCAAAATAAAGACGAAATCAAGAGACGGGTTAATATTGCAACTTCACCACACTATTCGCGGATTGAACGGCAATCGACGCATACGGTTTTCATCGGCGGCTTTTGATGATGCACATGAAAAACTCGCATGTGTCGATAACGCCGGCAACATTTTCATTTTAGATTTTTATGAACTTAAATTTTGGAAATTGACGTGTAAGGCACCTTGTTCTGCATTACATTTTGTTCCAAATAAACAAGATACGCTTGTCGTCTCTAATACCAAACAGTACGACATAAATTTTATGGACATAGAAACCGGATGTATATTGATTACCTTGAAGGGCCACACGGCCCCTATTAGCAATATTTCCTTTTCAAATAGCAAAATAAACAATTTATTGACGGCCAGTGTACAAGAAGCTGTTTTATGGGAACTTAAAAATTATACTAAGTACTTTACCTTGAATACATACCCAGGAGCTCAGATACAACAAATTTTATTTACTCCAGTTGGCGATCATTTAGTTGCCTGCTTTCAGAATGATACAGTTCAGATATGGAAGCATGAAAATATGAAATCTATTAAACAAATAATCCCAAGCGATTTGAAACATATGAAAAGTTTGGCATTCACTATAAATGGCCGAGCTATGGCTATGGCAGGGCTCTGCCCTACATTAATCCTCTTTAGTATGGATACATGGAAGGCATTAAAATCTTTAGACTTAACAAAATACAACATATCGGGAGCCCATCAAATAGCATTCATACCGCAAATATTTGATGGTGGTGCAAATAAAATTCTGGCTATATTAAGCAGTGATTGCATATTGTACCTTATGGATTTAGAAATGCATAAAGTTATACATTACATTCACCCCGAGTCATCCGGAATTCGTAAATTTGTTGCAAGTCCTACAGGAAAATATTTCCTGTGCATCCTTCAATTGGGTGAAGTGAATATATATAATTCATCAAATGTCATGGAAATTGCCCAACATTCTATTCAATCTCCAGAAAAGAATGTTCCTCCAACACCTACAGTCAAATGTGCTGAATATACTTCAAAACCAGTTGAGTGTTCCACAAAATCTGAAGTGGAACAAAAGATGAGGGTTTGCATGGAAAGTGCTAGACTAAGAAGAATATTGATGCAGTATGGGGAATATCCAGATAAGTTCCGTTCAATAATTTGGAGATCACTTCTTCTCACACCAAGAAATAGAGCAGCCTACTCTAGTTTAGTAGACAAAGGATTTCATTCTGCTTATGAAGATATAGAAAAACAGTTTACTATTCACAGTTCTATAACACTGAAAAGTCTGAAACGGTTATTATCTTGCCTTGCACATTGGTGTCCTCTGTTTGGTGTTATGAAGTTCTTGCCTGGTTTTGTTTTTCCTTTTGTAAAGGTACTGCAGAAAGATCCTCTTTTATTATTTGAATGTGTGGCTACTGTCCTCCTCAACCAATGTCAGCTTTGGTTTGAATATGCACCTTTTCCACCAATAAGTATCTTAGCAATTGTTGAAAATGTTCTTGGAGAACATGACCAACAACTCCTTGACCATTATTGTGCACTTGGAGTAACCAGTCAAACTTATGCCCTGAAAATCTTAGAAACTGCCTTCAGTGAAATATTGACATGCTCTGAGTGGTTGATACTTTGGGATCATATACTCAGCAATGAACCAGCGTTTATTCTAATGGCTGTCGTATCTTATAATATTGTACAGAAAAATGCTATAAGAAGATTGAAAAATCAGGAGCAACTTGAAAATTTTTTTCACATGCAAAACCCTATTGATAAAAAGATGTTTCTAAAAAAGGCCTATGTTCTATTAAAAGATACACCTGAAGATATACATCCGAGAAGATTTCTAAACAATTTTCAAGCACTTGAAAAAGGAGACTGTTATCAACAATTCAGTGGATACCCAAAAGTAACAATTTGTTTGAAATTGGCTAAAAAAGAGAGGAAGAAATTAAATAACCATAAAAGAAGTACCCTCAAGGAACTAACAACTAGAAGCCAAGAAAAAGAAATGAATCAAAGGTTACAATCGAGAGACTCAGATTACAGAGCCGTGTATAGTGATGATGATGACAATTACGAAGTTTGTACAAATGTAAGGGAACGGTTGAAAAAACGAGATAAAAAAACTCGACATATCAGTATGAAAACTGAAGAAGATCGTAAGAATACAATAAAAGATGATTTGATAGAGAGTATTATGTATCCAGTGAGTGTTCATGTCAATAAGAATACGGGACATTCCTCTAAAAGAGACAGCAGTAGAGAACAAGTTACAACATATGATAAGAAATGTTCAAAGACGAAACCCAGAAAATCTCCAGATAAAAAGAATGCTGTTTTAGAGAAAGAAATAGAAAAAATAATGAAAAGTTGCTCAAATTCGGAATCTTCCGACTCCTGATGCGTTAAAAGTGTGATGCTGTTATTATATTTGTGATATTTAAGCTTTAAATGTGTAGTTATTGTTTGGGCGTCATAAATATATACGGATTATAAATGCAAATAGGGAATTTATTTCAAACAGTTTATTACTCAATGTTCATACACTCACACTACATTATATCAGAAACAAAACTACCCTTTTTAAATTTAAATGTAACGGCCTTCAGTCTTTTTTACTTGCCGGTCGTGGGATTGTCGATTTTACGTGACTAAATTTTTTCCGTGTAGCACTAAGATTCGGGGTTGCGTCTGTTGCGGATTTAGACGGTCGAACTGGTGTCAATGTTTTTGGTTTCATTAAATCTGTAAAAGATGTAATATCAAAGTGTGTAGAGAGAGATACGATAAAGAATTGAGACATCTATATTATTCTATATCAAACCTGCTGTTTGCATTGCTGTTGAGCAACTAGTACCTATGCAGTTTTGAAAAAAGTATGTCACGATAAATTAAAATGACATTAACAAAATGTATTCAAACAATTAAAATATGATGGAAAAGGAAATAAAAGATATTTATAAAGCAGCCTAGTCCAGATTCTTCATTAGATAACCAGTCTAATACTTTGTCACTTAAAGTCTAAAACAATTCTTCTCGATCATGTCCAAGGGTCGAGACTACCAAAAGTGGCATTTTGAATCGTCTTTTGAGTCCTGCAGCGAATGTTAAAATCTGATAAAAATACTAACAGGCTTTAAAAATATTTCTCCTTGAGTCCCTAAGCTACATATGTCGTGTCTAAATAATTATACTACAGATTATGAAATGTGCTTACTACTCAGTCTGTTATTTTTGTTGTCTTCATTCTTTAGCTTTTCAAGTTTAGTCATAGCCGGACTATTTTTCCTGAATTTGAAAATATTTGGAGATATCTTTCTTAATTTGGATGTCTTTCCATCTAAGGACATTTTGCCCGATGCTAAATTCGATGTAGATATACTTTCTATTTTTCTCAGTTTTTCGGAAAGATCTTCCTGGGCTGATACTAAGCCGGATAAATTTGGACTTGATGCGAATTGAGGTTTTGAACTTTCACTTGGCTGAAAAATTACGTTCACGTTATTTATTCGATCCATTATAGACAAGCAAAAAAGATAAATAGTGATCGAGATCATTACTAATATGTAGCATCTATTCAGGGTTCTCATCGTCATACAGAGTATCATATCATTTTTTTGTAAGGTACCTTTAAAATAGATATTTTTGAAACATCAAGCACGAGGGATGATATGGAGGAATCGTGTTTGCCATCCTCATTTAACTCCCTGATAACTGATGATAATCTGTTTCTTAGATCCTCAGCCATTTTCTCTGCGGTCATCAAGTTTTCTAACATGCCCGTACTTGGAGCTGCTTGGATTGGACTGGAATATTAAATTATATCATTAAAAAAAAAACACGATACCCAATTAAGCAATAAGGGTAACTTTATTTACCCTGATATTCACCTTGACGTTTTATTATTCCTTCTCATGCTGCCAAGAGACGAAGATAGTGTGTATGTACTCTGTCTCTGACACATTGATTGTACCTAAAATTTTAACGAAATTTCAACGTTTTTTATTTATAAAAATGACTTCTATTTTCCTTTCAATAGTGAACAAGATACTGATAAAAATGATTCATTAGAGCAAGAGTAGAAATTTACTTTATTAGCTGCTACAGCATTGGAAGTTTCCGTATTTTTCTGTTTTTGGAGAATTCCAGGCGCTGGAAGTGTTTCTGATGTTTCTTTATCCGCGGTCAGGGTGTCCAGAGAGCGGTATCGTTTGGGAGTTTCCAATTTTAATTGGTAATGTCTGAAATTTGAAACCCATAGGTATTTAATTTTACAAGACATCCGATTTAAACTATATGTTGAAGTACATATGTACATTTAAAAAATCAAATAACAGGTTGAGTTCACTGGTCAGTGGGTATACTAAAGACATTCATCTTAGTCTGAGAGTAGCCTCTGTAATTAACATGATACTAACTACACTTAAAACGAATATGTATTAATTGGACTAATCTTACTAAAAGTCAATCGTCGTTTTTTCAGAGTCTTAGTAGTTTTATTAAGACAACTGCGTGACTGTCTCGTTGATCGAGTGGTTGCAAGCGCAACGATCGGGAAGTCCTGGGTTCAAATCCCGGGTCGGGTTCTGTTAGATTTTTATAATTTAGAGTTTTTAGTAGTGTCTCGGAGTCTGGAATTGTGCCCGGTATATGGCAATAGGCTCACCACCTATCCCAGGGGACTTAAACGTAACTGGTAAAACGTGGAAGTGTACCTACTACACTCCTCTGCCTACCCCTAATCTCCGAAGGGATAAGTCGAGGGGAGGTGGAGGTGTAGGGCATTACAGGCGTGATGTTACGTTTTACTAAGACAATACTAAGTAACTTTTATTAAAGGTGAATTACTAATTGAACAAAGTGACACTAACAATCCTGTTTCAAGTTGTTTGCAGATGTCGTTCGGTGGTAGCAGCCAATTAAGACTGCTGCTATTTCGTTTGATATTTTTACAAAAAATAGAATAGTTTTACACAAAATAGAATTTTTAGATTTTGTGCTATTATAATAGGGCTTAAATTTTTTTTTTGAAGAGACTTTTGAAATTAATGTGCCTACGTTTACATTGCTTACAATAAACATTAAATAATGCATGCAAGGAGTGGTTGCAAACGTGACTGCTGAGCAAGAGGTCCTGGTTTAAATCTAGGGTCCAGATTTACTGGGGTTTTCTAAGTTACAGTTCCTAATAGGAGCATGGAGTCTGGCTTTGATGGACAAGGACAATGATAATACAAATATCGTACCTTTTTTCGGGTGTTTTCAATTCAACCATGCTAGACGATTTATTAGCGGCATTTTCTCTTTCCTTGGATTTCTCTATGTCAGACTCGTTGCTGTCTTTGATACACCTAACCATGTCTTGTAACTCTTTCGTGAGACGTTCACGGTGAGCTTTAGGGAGGGACCCGAGAAGAGCACTACCATATTCCTGGGAACAATTGACTGATTTGTAATGCGTGTGCGAGGCATGCCTACTGCGATACGAAACATAAAGGACACCTACAATACGTATTCTAAAACTATATATCAGTAAGTAGTAGTACCTTGTTTAAGTGTTTCCCGCCAGTCACACCTGATACCTGCCAGAAACCACTGTTTTGCTTATTCGAGTTCGTTGGACACGAACAGGTCATGTCAACGCTCTCTAGAACCACGTGAAGTCCTGAAGCCTAAAAATAATAACTTATATTTCATAATAATAATAATTTATGGATATGTTGTAGACGTTAAAAATGAATGTATCCGAAAAGATATTAGGAATTTAAAAAAAAAAAATATTTAGGCATAAAAAAACTTCTGCGGAATACATTTTTAAATTATGCTTTTCAAAAATAAATACTGCTGTTTCAGAGACTTCAGAGATTTAGAAAAGGTGAAATACTGGCTAATAGGAAAGTGCATGCAGTAAAAACGCGTCTGGTTTATAAAGATAAAGATATTTCGCTCGCGGTGCTCTCTGCCTAACCAGTAATGGATCTGGTGTGTACATATAATAATAACTTCACATAATGAAGAACAGAAATGTTCAAACCTGACAGTTTATGACAACGGTTCTCGTCCCGCCATCTTGGCTGAGATTGGTGTCACTGGTGTCCAGAGACTTGACGCTGAAGCCAAGGCATTGAAGCATCGCGCAGAGCTCTACGACATCAGTGTAAGCGTCCTAAAACAAAGAGTTATTTCGTAATATATCCAATGAACAGCGAATAATTTAGTCTTAATTTTAGAGCAAGTAGCTGAGAATTATAAAAATGACGGAATATACTATCGGCCTGAATAAATTGGCGTGTTCTAAGTGGTAAGGATCTAGCGTCACTAAGCAGTCAATAATATATAATAAAAGTATCATGTATCAAATCCATGGCGCGCACCTCTTTACAAAAGGAATGAGGAAAGCTGCACACCTTAGAATTTATAAAAGAAAAAAAAATCTCAGGTGCGTGAAGTCTGCCAACCAGCACTTGGCCAGCGTGGCAGACTATGGCCTTAACCCTCTCGATACGAGAGGAGACCCATGTTCCAACAGTGAAATGATAATGGGTCAATTTTATTATTATTATTTATCTAACTAAACATTTGCACCGATAGAAATACTAAAGTTAGCTGTGGAATCAATACCAGAACGAAAACCATATTCTAGGCAATATGAAAAAAGATGCACCATTCAAAAGCTTACAGACGACTTCGATTCCAGGTCCACGATAAGTTAAGGTTTGATATCACTACTATATTATTAACAGTAATATAAAAGCAAAGATAATTATTCGAACACGATGCCTCAAAAACAATTTCATATACTTTTCAAGGAAGTGTAGGTATTATGCTTTCCTCGATATTTACGACGATAATTTTAAATGATTAAAGTTTAATGCTAAAGATATTGTGGTTCACATTTGTTTTATTAAATTTGTGATTAAAATGTTCTCATTAATACTGGAGCGAGACATCATTATCCATTATTGCCCATTACCAGGAAAGAATCGTTTTATTAAGGATCTAATTTAACGTGTAGTATTTATCTTACCGAAGGCGTAGTTGACATTTTGAAATTTTCTAAAGCACAACTTTAATAAGATCACTAATAATCTTTTTCAAAATTAAAAACTAGGTATATAAGCACTGTTTGTATCTTTTTTTTATAAAAAACTAATATTTGTTCCCAACTTAAGTACTATTCGTAAGGTTTTACTTACAACGACATGTTTCTTTTAAGTTTCCTACCTTCATTATTACGATTAGAAAAATTTCAACGTTCTAATACCTACCTACCTTTACATCTGTCATAGTAATGTTAGTTTTAAATGTTGTAGTTAGTAAATATAGTAATTTTGTAAATATGTGTATTTAAACGAAAGAATTGACAAGATTATAGATTGATAAATGGTAAGAAACTGATCATAAAAATACCGTCAAGTTTGCTTTGGGCTATATTGTACTTGAAAGGCTAACATAAGGCTAATTCATATGCATTCGAAAATACAGAATAACAAGCAGTGATAGCCTAGTGGTTAAGAATTCAGCCCCTCATTCCAGGGGTGTTGGGTTCAAATTCATCGTGCGCACCTCTTTACAATTTCATTTCAAGCTTCATTATGACAGACATCATTATGAGAACTAATTGTAAGATGTAAAGATTACAAAATATTGACTGCTTCAGATAGTAAAACACTTAATTAAACAACAATATATTTATTTGCATATTTTGTATCCTACATAACTTCGTTTAATTACTCTTAAATAAAAGTTATTTTTAGTGAACGTAGACAACGTCACGTAAATACATAAGTATTATTTATATGTGAAATAAGCCTAGTTATCAATTAGAATCAGTTATCAGTTAAGCCTAGTTATCAATTATCAGTTATCAATTATAGTTAAGTAGTGTTAAATTTTTTTTTAATTCTGTGAACCATAGTGAATGGCAGCGCCGCCATCATTAAAAGCCGTGTATACATTTTAAAAAAATATGTGTATTTTATTCCTCGATCAAGTAAATATAAACGATGTAAAAACAAAGACTGTCTTATAAATTTTTATTAATCGACTGACAAATAATAATTTGATATAAGTATACATAACAATATACATATTAATTGTAGGTCATATAGCGCGGCGTGGCGGAGAACTTGGCGTACGACTTGATGACCTTGTTGACCGCTTCCAAGAAGTCCTTCTCCGTGGCCACCTTACGACGAGCCCTGATTGCGAACATACCCGCTTCCGTGCAAACCGACCTGTGAACACAAGTATTTATTGTATTTCTCGTATGAAATCTCAATTCGATTTCGTAATTTTTAAAATTAGCATTTGAGTTTAAAAAAAATCACAAAATAAATTCTACAAGTTTAACGACTAATTTTTAAACACAACCTTCATAACAAACATTTGAAAAGACCACTACCGAAACAGTTCATGACAGTGGATATATGTAGTTGATTAATTAGAGTTTAAGTTTACAGTTGACTTTTTATTGCTAGTTTATGGTACATTGGTATGGTACATGCAGCTACATTGGATGTAAGCTTCTCGCAGGCTATGAGAATTCTAAAGACTATACATATGTATGTCTACATTTTCTACCGAAACTATCACCAGCAATACATATAAAATCTGCCTAGTGATATATACTTCAAGCCTGCAAACCACACCAGTCAATGACGATAGTAATAAGAACTGAATAGTTTGTAGAATTTCACCTAATCTCAGCACCGGTAGAGTTGGGGCACAAACGAGCCAGGAGATCAAATCTGATGTCCCTCTCTACGCTCATAGAGCGGGCGTGGATGCGGAAGATGTGCGCGCGGCCCTCCAGGTCGGGCAGCCCGAACTCCACTTTACGGTCCAGTCGTCCCGGCCTCATCAACGCTGGGTCGAGGGTGTCCGGTCTGTTGGTCGCCATGAGCACCTGTCGTGAACAAACCATTGACATAAATATATTTGCTAAAAGAACACATATTAAAATAGTACTAGTCATTACAGGCTAATATGTTAATGCACATCTTAGAGCCAAGTATTAACAATATACATAATGTATTATTAGTAATAGCTAGGGGAGAGAGGGAAATTATATTTCAAGTAAAAAATATGTTTAAATAAATGATATATATAAATTATTTTTTATCACCCTCATATCAGTAATGAATACTAATTGAGTTTGTGAAAAAGCTACTTTCTTCAACAATATAAAAAAATTATATATTATACTGAAAACTGAGTAATCCCACTCTCTCCTACTTTGTGGATAGTTGTCCCACACTGGGTAACTTAGTTAATAGACTTCAGTTAACAAAGATTATAGGTGTGAGATATGATATAGGAGAGCTGCATTAGACAACCGTCTGAACGAATGACAGTGATCTTAGTTTACCCTCCAAATATCTATCTAAATGACCTCGGAGCACGTCTTGCAGCATGCTAAATTATGGGTAATAATAAAATAATAATAAAGAAGTCGTGATAATAGTGTTCAAGCGTAACTGCACGCCTATAATTCCCCAAGGCGTAGGCAGATGAGTGTAGAACACTCCCACGTGTCACCAATTTAAGTCCCATGGAATAAGTGGTGAGCCTAGATGGTGAGTAATAGGAGTCATTTCGTTATATTCATAAAATAATAGAGCAGTGATAGCCTAGTGGTTAAGAATTCAGCCCCTTACTCCAGGGGTTGCTGGTTTGAAATCTATGGCGTGCATCTCTTTACAAAAATGCGTTTTAAATTTAAATATCACTTGCTATCGGTGTAGGAAAACATCGTGAGGAAACTATAGCCTTAACCCTCTTAGTATGAGAGGAGACCCATATTTAGTGGAATTATAATGGATCGACTATTATTTTTATAATTTTGGTCGAGTGATTTTGCAAGCGCGACTGCCGATCGGGAGGTCCTGTGTATTAATCCCGGGTCGGTTGCTATTGAATTTGATTTGAACTTTAGAATTTCTAGTAGTGACTCGAAGTCTGGATCTGTGTCCGGTGAATGGCAATAGACTCACCACTTATTCCATGGGACTTAGACGTAACTGGTGAAACGTGGGTGTGTACTACACTCCTATGCCTACCCCTTCGAGGATGTCAGGCGTAATGATTTTTTTTTATTATTAATTATTTTATGAATATACATATTCAGGGAATGAAATAATATGGGAATAAATATATATTTGGTCAACAAATAAATTTCGGGACATTAAGTGATTGAAGTGATAGCCTAGTGGTTAAGAATTCAGCCCCTCACTCCGGGGGTGCCGGGTTCAAACCTACGGCGCGCACCTCTTT
>DWDT01003341.1:0-12419 GCA_018245595.1 Microceris scylla | reverse complement strand
ATATTTATTTATAATATTAACTGCCTCGTTGGTCGAATGGTTGCAAGCGCGACTGCCGATCCGGAGGTCCTGGGTTCAAAGAATTTCTAGTAGTGACTCGGAGTCTGGATTTATGCCTGGTGTATGGCAATAGGCTCACCACCTATTACATGGGTTGTAAACTAACTGGTGAAACGTGGGAGTATATTACACTCATTTGCCTACCTGTTCTGGGATTACAGGCATGATGTTACGTAATATTAGTTTTAAAAACCAATGTACATATTTATAATAAATATATTGGGTACATATGTACATACATATATACCCAATTTTTGTATGGTGAAGGCCGACATATGCGCGCTTTAAACTAGGGCTTGGCAAGGTTTCGAAGGATAGTAAGAATTGGCGAGCTCTCATGTCGAAGGCCTAGATTCACGGCGCAAGGTTGCGTCGAAGAATTAAATAAATATGTGTTTGTATTATGTAGCTAGGGTTGACTGGAAGAGCAATATATTAGACGTGAAATACATCCTTATTTAAAGTGTTGCACAGCAACAAATAAATAGGTGCATAATTTCCTCACGATGTGTTCACATACCGTTATAGCCAGCGCAAACTGTCGAAACGAAATGCAGAGTCGTGGCTTGCGTCTGCGTCCGATCAGTACAGCGACATGTGAAACGTCCTTAATTCATTAAAAGACGCTCAACGAACGACCGTCCATCTGAAATCAATATTTTCGCCGCCATGATGGAATTTTTCGTGAATGAAATGTTCACTTTATGAAATGAAATATGACGCTAGAGCTCTCGGCGAGGTATTACGAAACGGTGATGTGGAATTTTAAACGTATTTAGAGATTAGATTTGAGGATGTATTAGTGGGATTAATTTGTTAAAATGAAAAAATGTTATACAAGATATTATACACAAAATTAATGCTTTGAGTCAACGAAATTATTGAAGTAGATTGAAAAAGGACATAGTCTAATGGTTCAGACATGTAAAAAAAGGAGATGAAAGAATGACAGAAAACATATACAATCTGAATATTGATAGATGCAGGTGCGATTGAGACCAAGACTCACCTGTCTTGCGAAAATAGGTCAGATACGGGCGGATGGAACAGTCAGAAGTCTCAGGAGTATAATCTCATACTATATTTTCTTGCTACATACGTATACAAGGCTATAAACAAAGAGTAGGTAGGCACTAAATTACTCGTTTGAATGTCTCATCAGAGGCCGATCCTGCCACCTTCTTCACGTCAACCAGCATGAAACCGACGTGACGGAAAAAAACTTACTATTCAATGTCTTTTACACCCACAACTTTCATAAAGCCAATAAACTACGTAATACAGCTCACTCTGCCGTACTCGCAACCTGCATTCTCTACCGTCTCTTATTACTCTGCCGACTCTACTTTCTACTTATCAAGTTAGCTCTCTGTGTGTTCATAATCGCCACGTTGCCTTCACCGTATGAATTATTTAAACAAGACTCCACGAAATATATAAATATGGAAATTGGGGCGAGTTCTCTGTAAGCTAATGTCAAGCCAAAAAGATCTGGTATCAAATATGTATGTATGTATGTATATTGATTATGAAGCTGTATATTTAAATAAAATATAACATAACATCACGGCTGTATTTACCTGAAGCCGTAGACAAAGGAGTTTAGTAATCTACCACGATTCACCAGTTACGTGACATGTCTTTATAAATGTATTAAAAATAAATATATTTTTTATAATTATATAACTTGTTAAATATATATTATGTATATACATTATTATGTAAACCAACGCAAAGTTCTTTGTATCATAAGAGTTATTCAACCAATACTACCATCAAGCCACAATTCAACCATGAAAGTGACGATGTATTGAGTTTTATTTTCAAAGTAATATAATTGTAATATAATTGATGTATTGAGTTTTATTTTCAAAGTAATATAACTTTTATATTTATAACATCACACTGGGTAATGAACACTTGCTCCACTCCCAGGGACTAAGCTATAAACGATCGCGATAATATTGTTGAATGGAATGATATAAATACACAAAAGAGCACAAAATACGCCGTTATATTGTACACTGCTGGCACTCTTCTATCTAAGTCTATTATCTATGCGCTTTCTATTCTCTATGGTTACTTTCCTGAAAGAGATAGCCATTATATAACAATTCTATAAAGTCTGTATAACTGATTCTGTCTATTTATTACAAAACTGAATAAGAATAATACTAGAGAAAGAAAGTGCTTTTTTCTGTAGAACAGAACATGATAAATTTTAGAAAAAGCTATTTCTGAATAGAATACGTATTTAAAATTTTATTTATATTTGTTTTATAGTACAAAAATTACTGACCAACGGTAGGAAGCGATGAAAGTTTATTAATGGTTTCACTGCTAAAAATGTTTTTGTCATAGTTCAAATGTATGGTCGATTTGATAATACGTTGGTGGCCTTGCCTATATTGCGCGATTTAACAGCAACACCAAGTCGGTTGTTCATGAGCCCACAGCTGGGCATAGGCCGGGACCGATCGCATAGGAAGACCGACTCATCTACCTGTCATCACCAAAGAAGTCAGATACGGATTGGGGAGATTTAAAAATCCCTAATACCAACGTGGATTTATGAAAAAAGTGATTAATGTATTAGAACGCCTGCAGGTATATACTGTCTATCGTCACTCGGTGTTGCCTAAAATGTAAGGAACCTAGTTAGTTGTTTTTTTAATAATGCTAGCCGCATGCCAACAACTCGCCTGCTATATGACAAGTACTTAACAAACTATCGACTGGGTGCATTAGCTAAGTGCTGAGATACTCGAGGTCTGCTAACACAGTTATTGCGATATTGCCTTTAATAGAAGTACTCCGCCCTGTACTTCCTGCTCTCGACATCCGGCTGCCTACATCCGGTAAGAGAGCAGCATCCGGTACGAGAATGTGCTCAGTCATAACAATATTTTCTATCATCAGTATAGGTAGTAGTGACTTAATTATACTTCACTCAATTTAACAATTTACTTTAATTTTGTTATAAACTAGTCCTACGCCTCCATTTTAGTAGCCATGCACGTTTATAAATAACCAAAACTACTTTTATATGGATGATGATGATGACTGTTATATCAAAATTGGTTCAGCTGTTCTGGATATTAATGCGATTAAACTAAAACCACTTTTTTTAAATTTTCTTAACACAGACATAAGCGTATGTAAATAATAATAATCGACCCATTACAATTCCACTGCTGGAATACGGGTCTCCTCTCATACTGAGAGGGTTAAGGCCTTAGTCTGCCACGCTGGCCAAGTGCGGGTTGGCAGACTTCACACACCTTAGAAAATATTATTTTTTTATTAATTCTAAGGTATGCAGGTTTCCTCGCGATGTTTTCCTTCACCGTTAGCAAGTAATATTTAAATTTAAAACGCACTTTTGTAAAGCGGTGCGCGCTATGGATTTGACCCCTTCTTAACCACTAGGCTTTGAAATTCTTAACCACTAGGTTATCACTTATCAACAGAGGTTATAAAATAAAAAAAGGCGGCTGTTTCGACCGCAACTTTTTGCGAGTGGAATGGTAAAATGTATGATGTCGTATACGCTGAGACATACGAGTGCAAAAGGTTAAATCGTCATTCGTTATTGAACAGATAAGTGAATAAAAAGCACGTCAAGTCTGTAGAGATAGAGAGATTTGGCATTCATTAGCCGCTCTGGCTCCCTCGTAAGGGTACCAGGCGTGACGGTGATATAATTATTACTATTTATTTAAATTTGCCCTTATTATATTTACTATTATAATTTCCTATTATTATATGGATTAATAATTAATTTTATCACTCGCCTGGCGCCAGACTAGTCCATTATGCATTCAGTGTCGTCTGGTCCAAACTTATCCCCACTGTATTGATTGGCGGTCACAACCAATGGCGCATCAGCCCTCTATCGACTTCACTGTAACAGCTACGCTTCCTGAAAATGTTTTATAGTGCTTATAAAAGATACACCTATATCCTTAAATAGGTAATTCCGTTGTAATTGTCACGTCCAATTCTTGGTTGTTTCTGCAGTCAAGTCCATGAGATATCCATGTCTCATGGGTTCGACGATACGGTGGTGTTATGTAGCTTAGTTTACAGTTCATATTGCAGATGATATCCATGTTATTATTAACCTGACTTATTTTTGATCGTCACATATACGCGCTAATAGAAAAATTAAAGATTTTAATCAGTAGCTCCAACTGTCGGCTGTTGAGAAGTAATAGCATTATCGAGCGTCATAGCAATACTCATTAAGTACATTGTGTGTACAGTACACACATTATTATCAACAAAACTGATGAAATTTAAAAGTTGACTTACGATCCCGACGATTGTGTTGCATGTACTAAAAATTTAAAAATTTTCAAATACTAGAAAATCTTAAAAACTCCCGTTATATCAATGTTTCTATCGTCTGTGTCGTCGACATTTGTTAATACTGTATAAAAGAATCGCATTGCGATTATGTCACTTTTAAAAAAGCATTGTACATAGACCCTTATATATTTATAGACTATTTTAATTTTTAAATCCTTCTCAACTTCTTATTTATTGTATTTTAAAATTGTTTCTTGGTAATTTTATTGTATTTCTTTTTAATTTTTCCGAAAAGTTTATTCCTTGTGATCAAAAATTATTTGGTTTTATAGTATTCATATTAGTTTTAGGTTTCATTTTCTTTCATTTGTTTACGTTTCATGTATGTAAAAGTACTTCTTACACTACTTACTCACTTCTTACATCACTTTTTAAATTGCTTAAAACATGTTGGAGAACGTTTTGAAAGTTAAAAGAAGGATACTTAAACTAAAAACATTGTAGTTTAAAATTTGTACACGAAATTTTTTTAGTTGAAAAATATATATGATATACGGGCTTTAGGCTGCGCACTCACGTTCCAATATTCACAAATATCTATATAATTTTTTGTTCGGCTAATTCGACAAATTTTTTTTGTTTTAAAGGTTGTAATTAAAACTTAATTTCCCATACTATTTATTCCATAATTAATTTAATTCTCGTAATATTTATTATATTAATTGTTAAACGCTAATAATAATATAAGTTTTACTTATAAATGTTAGCTGCCAGTATGGTTTGTTTGTTCTGTTTTGGTATTATTTATTTCATATTTTAATTTAATTGACATGCGTGTAAATAAGATTCGTGGACCAGCAGGTCACTGCCAGTAATTGATTGTAAATAGAAGGGGATGATTCAAAGGGTTGAACTTTTTTTATTTGTGCTTTGAACATAGCTATTTATGTAAGAGCGTGTATAAAATTGAAAGCGTAAGATATACAGTTTCCAAAAACTGTTATCAAATATAAAAAAAAATATATCAATATATAAAAAATATCAAATATATAAAAAAAAGATCATTGGAGGTAATGGAGTGAAAGTCCAATAGCACAGTTGTAAAGATTTATGAAAAATAAACCGTGAAATATGTACTGATTTTATAACTATCACTCGTATCCCTTTTAGTTCGGCAAGTTATCAGGTCTTGTTCACACGTCGACTAAGATTGATATCTCTGGAAAAATAACCGTTCTTGTATACTGAATTGTTATTGATTACTGAATATTATACCGAGTTGTTACAACGACCAACGCTTAAAATAGAAAAAATATCAGTTTTTTATATTGCCATAAGTAAATAATGTAGGTAAATCAGTCTATCACAAGTTGTTATAAAATATTTATATTCACAAATATATCACAAGTGTGAATACGCCTTAGTTTTACATATAACAGTCTGTGATACATAATCACACGACAGTACTATTATTATTATTAATTCCAGTAAAACTTTACATCGGCATTAGACGAGAACTTAGAAAAAAATTAAAACTAAAATATATTATCTTTATAATAATAAGTACATTATGTGTGATTAATATTTCCCAAAGATTGGGGGTAATATTTTGTTGTAGTGTGCATAACTATTTTAACAGTTTAATAAACTGAGATGCGATCAACTTTTATTTTTATGTTTTGTATGTCTCATTATAACCGGCCAGTTTTAATGTTGCCATCATTTTAATTGAATTATCCTAATCGCAGGGTTTGACATGTGTTTATAATTTTTTAACGCACATTCGAGGGAAGTATAATTATTGAAATTTATCATTTTTTTTCACTTGCATTGCTTAGAATTATACCTTGTTTCTTTGACGTAATATCACGTCGCTATGTTTATTTAGAAATACATATGTATATATCAAAGTAGATAAATATGTAAATAAATAAAAGAAATCTATTTTCACAAGGCTTTAGTCGTAATGCTAAACAATGTAGTATAATTGTGTTCCGGCTTAATTTAAATATGTTATTTTAGGGGTAGTTCTATCCCATCCAAGGTCATCCACGTTCTTCGCCGATCGTAGTACCCTCCACACCTTGATGAGTCAGTTAAGTCTGTGTATATTTCAATCATATATATAAATACTCATGAAACGTTTAATTTAATAGTAAAATGTAAATGGACAAATTGCTACTAAAATGTGAATAACGATTGTCGTACTGTCGCAAAACGTTCGTATGTAATAGCCCTTAGAGCGCTTTTAAAACTGCGATTTTTCTCTGGACAATATTCGTTTGTACAGGCGATGTCACTTTCGTTAATTAAGGCTACATGATACTGGTATCAAAAAACCGTCCGACTGATTCAGCGAAGCATCATCTGATGTGTCGTGACGTCGTTTGTTCGAGGATCTGGCGGACAATATATTCGCTTTAGGTTTTCACAGGCGGAGCTATAATATAATATTGACTATAGAAAACTACAACCAGCCGGTAGCTAAACAATTCTCCACTTCGTTTTTGGCTATATATGTTCACATATTTTGGGTGTGTAAGAATGATGTATGTATTATTGCTACTCCAGCATTGCTGTAGAAAATATAATATATCGTATATATAGTAATATGTCTTGCTATAATAAATATATCTCCGCTGTGACGACCTTGGATTGCTCACGTATAATTTTCTGTTTAATATTTTTAGATTGTTACCGCATCATATCGACGGTCCCAACACTGTGTTCCCTGCTACGATTAAGTATTTATTTTATAATATAAGTTAGGATTTCTAGTATCGATTTTGTATGCGTCGATTTTAAAAAAAATGGTGTCTGTATATTGTTTTAACTCTATTTCCATCAAATGAAAAGAACCCATTAAAAAATAAATCGTTTTTTTTAGTTGAATTATTTTTTTTTAATTTAGAATTTTTGTTTAGATTTTTAATTAGAACACTGAACCAATTATTAATCACCAATTGAAAGGTGGAGATAGATGTGTTGAAACCCAAATAATGTACAGTTGTTTGTTGAATAACTACAGGTGTTGTCAAAATGATATAATCCGTATCGCTACTGTCTAGAAATCTTTATATATCTATAGATGTATATAGGTATTTTCAAAATCAAAAATCGCACATCATTTTCATTGCAATTAGTCATAAACTATATTACAACCCACAGTCGGATATCGGTCTCTTTCCGTGCCTGTCACTTCACGAGTTACTGGCAACATTGTTTTATTTTCAAATCTGTAGTACTATTCAAACTAGGATAACTTCTTTTTGTATTATAAAAGAGTATTTTAAAAAGGTACCTAATATCACACGCACCTGCGTCCCTAGGGATATCAAACAGGACGCACTCGCTGTCCTCAACGTTATTACCGCACTCTTCAACATTATCACGGTATGTGTGTGTGTGTGTGTGGGTATGTGTGTGCGTGTGTTTGTGTGTGCGTGTGTGTGTGTGGGTATGTGTGTGCGTGTGTTTGTGTGTGCGTGTGTGTGGGTGTGTGTGTGGGTATGTGTGTTTGTGTGTGCGTGTGTTTGTGTGCGTGTTTGTGTGTGCGTTTGTGTGTGTGTGTGCTTGTGTGCAACGTGAGAGCCAAATGTTTATAATTTATTACCATCATCTAACAATAAAAAAAACGTGATATGTGTCATCTCCGTGTTGAGGTGTGAATGAGGATCGATTTTGATTTATAATTTTAAATTCATCAACAGTAAATATTCTGATAGTTTTATTAAAGGGATTGTCCATTGCGTTAAAATTCAGCGTATTATTCGAATCCTTGCCACTACAGATTTATCTAAGTACGCTTTGAAAACGAAGTGGTTCTCATTGTAATCGTAAAGACAAACTTGGTCAGGATATACGCGTACGATTGCTGCGAATTATTTTCATAAAGCAGTAGGTTTTCGAAACTGCACTTAGTCAACGTGGCACACTATGACCTTAACAGCTCCGGTCATGAGAGATATTTATTATCCAACAGGGTAATGATAAGTGGTTTTATGATGAGATTGACGATGATGAAGTCAATAGTGTTTTCAAATGATATCAATGTGTTTTGAATGAAGAAGACAATGTTAAGGATTCATACGATTTTAGGGCGTGTCTTTTCCCTTACTATTTTCGCAGAAAACAATAGTTTAGTCATGAAGTTGTGACGTCATTGTTATTCTTCAAAAATTATCCATTGTATAACATTAACCCACTTTTCAAGTCACCTTTTTAGAATTTATATAGCTTTATCAGTAAACTTTTTAAACATTTGGAAAAGTATTATAACATCAGGTTGCTAAATTAATGAAAAAGTTATGATCCAGTATTAAAAGAATTTTTTATTATAATACAAAGAAAATATTTGTAATCTGTAATACGAAATGGTGGTATTAATTATCGGACAGAAGTAATAAATAGCTGTGAGAATGTGTTATTTTTATATTTTGTTTCACAATATAATACAATCCTGGCACTTTGGAATCGCGCCAAAACTTTACAATCTGTCAATTTTGACGTTTGTAGGCTGGAGCCGCTTTTACAAAAAATCGTATCGCAACTATCACTTAATGTCATTTTCTGAGAAAATACGATAGTGCTGTTATTTTTTAAATATTTTTACTGGACATTGTATGAACATGTTAAAGACGAATGTTTGTTTTTTTATTGTGTGTAATATAAAACATTTTGAAGCTGTCATGTCAAGCATGTGGCGGGAAAGAACTTCCTTAATTTATTTTTTGACTAAATGTTAAATAATGTATAAATGTAATGCTGAATGTTAAATATTTTTAAGTCCTGTATCGATGTATTGTAATGTATATAAAGGATGTGGAATGAAGTGTGTGATTTTATTTATTTATCCTTGTCAATGATTAAATAAGTATTGCGTCTCGGATATTTTCAAATGAAGCAGCATTTTCTAAAACTACTGAATTTAAATACATTACCAGTAAGTACTATTTTAATCTGTAAATATTCTAAATTCAAAAAATGTACTGGCATTTTGTAACCGTAACAAGTTAGGTTTTTCCCGCGAAAATCTCAAAGGCACTCTTGACTTTGATGAACCGTTCACTACCTGGCTATTTGTGATGTGGGTTTATGTTATATATGCTTAAATAGTACACGACAAAAATAATAACGCGACACAAGCTTATAAATAACATATTTATTTAGGACATTATATTAATAAGATTATTAATAATATTAAGTGGTTGCAAGCGCGATTGCCGATCGGGAGGTCCTGGTTTCAAATCTCGAGTTAGGTACTATTCGATTTATCTAATTTAGAATTTCTAGTAGGTACTGAATCGAAGTCTGGATCTGTGCCATAGGCTAGGCACCCATTCCATAGGACGTAAACGTAACTGGTGAACCGTGGGAGTGTATCACAACCCTCTGCCTACCCCTTCGGGGACTATAAGTGTCGTGTTATGTTTTGATTCTACGTCTATATTAATAGTATTGTATTAAATATTCGGTATAATTTTAATCTGCTATATTTATATCCGAATTTGTTTTCACTTGCGTTTAAACATGTACCTAAACAATTTGGTCTTTACACATTGTCCTTGTATGCCCTGTGTAGCAAGGAACGAATATAAAATAATAACGCTTAAAAATTCAAAAATATTATTGTAAGTTTTATCTTTGTTTCAGTACGTGTCTTGTAAAGGACAACAACGCAGGCACGTAGCGGCGTCCTTTGAAACGGACGCTTTGTGAGACCGCGGATCTACATTGACAGATCGAGATTACGTCGCTTATCCCGACCGGGGAAGTCACTGTTTCGCTTTATGGTCAATGTGTTACCAGTTACGCGCTACGCCGTTTATTTAAATATAACTAAAAATGGAAGAAAAGCTTAAAATACATGCAGTTTTAAAATATTTTATATGCAGATTAATTATTACTGACTGCTTCGTTGGTCGTGTTGTTCGCATGTGCGACTGCCGATCGGGAGGTCCCGGGTTCGATTCCCGAGTCGAACACTACAAAATTTTCTAATTTCGATTTTCTAGTAGTGGTTCGGAGTGTGGATATGTGCCCGATGCATGGCAACAGGCTCACCACCTATTCCATAGTGGGACGTAAACGTAACCGGTGAAACGTGGTAGTGTTCTACATTCCTCTGTCTACCTCTTCGGGGATGACAGGCGTGTAGTTACGTTTAATCGATATAAAATGAGCAGTGAGGTACCTACCTAGAGATATTATAACTACACTTGAATATAACATAAAAATACCACTTAATGAGAAAAAGTAGCGTTTCGAAATCAGGACCGAAGCACCAACATAATGAGCTAATCGCCAGTACTTATCTCCGGTAGAGTCTGCGCGTTTGAAATCGGCCGGCGTCTCTACCCCCGCTATTTCTTGTATGTTAAATGATTTTCGATTTCTTGCTCCTGTTTTGCTCCCTAATTGGGTGATTTCGGGCTATAAAGAACAATACTGGCTGTTGCGTGAGCCAAGAAGTCTCTGAAACCTGTGTGGAGACGATGAGGTGGTGTATGAAGAGTGATGAAGGGAAAAGAAGCAGGTCAGGTCTGCAAGGATACGAATATGTGGCGGTCGTTGCTGTCTGCCTTCCTTGTCAGGGACTCGGTGTTATTTTATAATAATAATAAAAATTACATATCAATTAATTATAAATTGCGTATGTAATCAATCATTTACAAAAGTATTTGATTTAGTTTTTAAATTTATCGCATAGTTTTCGGTTCAATTTAATTAATAATCTCAATCGATTTAATTTAATTAAATCAGTGCCTAGTGGTTAAGAATTCAGCCCTTCACTCCGGGGGCGCTGGGTTCAAATCCACGGCGCGCACCTCTTTATAAAAGTGCGTTTTAAATTTAAATATCACTTGCTAATGGTGAAGGGAAACATCGTGAAGAAACCTGCATACCTTAGAATAAATAAAAAAATATTCTAAGGTGTGTGAAGTCTGCCAACCCGCACTTGGCCAGCGTGGCAGACTATGGGCCTTAACCCTCTCAATATGAGAGGAGACCCGTATTCCAGCAGTGGAATTCTAATGGGTTGAAAGAAAGAAGAAAGTATATATACTAGCAAATACTAACCCGTCAGTGACACTAACAGTCTTGATTTACTGTCACTAATTGACGTTACTAATAGTTAAACTTATATAGCTTACAGTAACAAGACTAATTGTCAACCGTTTTATTCCTACAATCTTGCTTACAGCAGACGTAGGACTGAGCTACTGCCTTCCCTAAAAAGACATCAAAAACTTCTTTCTCTATTCAAGTCGAAATACAATTTGGGTGAAGCACTAACCCTCTGCTGAAAAGCTCAATAATGTGTTCAATGCGATAATAATCGAACGAAAAATATTGGACTCACGTTGATTGACGAAAAAGTTAATATACATATTTTTATGATGAGTCCACAAAATGTAAGGATATTTTTTAACCTTCCAATCAATAAAGGAGTAGTGTATGTGCGCGCGTGTGTGCGTGTGTGTGTTTGTGTGTGTGTGTGTGTGTGTGTGCGTGTGCGTGTGCGTTTGCGTGTGTGTGTGTGTGTGTGTGGTGATGAATGCAAGAATACCAAAAGATTCGGCAATGTGAAGCGCAACTGAATTTTCAAAACAAAATCTTGATTTCACGTTTGCGCCAATTATTTGCAGAACCCGACACATTAAATTCTTACAATTGCACCGTTATCCAAGGCTTAAGATAACAAGGTATTTATGGAACAAAACTCTTGGCAGTGCATGTGAGAAGAGAAGTAAAAGTGATAAAACTGAAACTCGAGTTAGTAATTGTCTTTAGTGAGTCATACTTTACACTTTTGATAAACGAACGACGTCAGATACGACCGTTGTGACCGATGTCAATAAGAATGTTGAGGCACTTGTACCTATGGGATGCATTGACCATTCACCAGTTAACACCATCTATGGATGCAAGCTTGCGCCATGTCCATTGATTATCACCATCGACTCCTGTCTTTCTACCCTTAGATACGGATCTCATCTCAGAATGAGAACATTTAGGGTCATAAGTTATACCTTGTTTGCTTTATC
>DWDT01003340.1:0-12419 GCA_018245595.1 Microceris scylla | reverse complement strand
AACCCTCTCAATATGAGAGGAGACCCATATTCCAACAGTGGAATTATAATGGGTCGATTATTATTTTATTATTATTATTTATTTAACTTGTTTGTTTATGATTCATATTTGCAGACAGGTACTAAACTAATTGTTAAAAACTGTGTTGCGGACAAAAGCCTGTGCGTTATGAATCAAAACTGGATGCAGACATTCTTCGGACCAGTGAGTTTTGTGTTATACAAATACACATATTTATATACACGAAACAGCGTACGTTACGTTAATAAGACTCCTTACTCGAAATTTGAATATGTGTCAAAATAAGCATTCCATTTGAAACGTTCACACTTGTTTACTTGAGTACAGAATGAAAACAGGCTATTAACATCTATCTAGATATTAGTTCTCGGTCCTTGGAATCTTGTCTAAATTATCGACGTTTAATATGTTACTTTTTTATCCAAAACGGCCATGTTTCTTTGTATGTCTAAACTTTCATTTTTTCGTAGGCATTTAAGGTAGGTAGGTAGGTAGGTAGGTAGGTAGGTTTAACTCGTAAGATAATAATCTGTAGCAATGGATGGAGATTATTATGAAAATTTAAATGTTCCCAATGGGTGGATTATTATGAAAAATTTAATATATATATAATTATCTGTACTATTTGCTGAAGCAGGAGTGCGGCGTAACATGTCGTAATTACATTGACATTCATAAGCGGTTTACTGCGGAGAATATCTTCACGTTGGTGAGCGACGTGGAGACCAAGAGCAAGGAGTGAGCTTTACAGCAGACGAGCTACCCTCCTGCATCGGTACAGCTTGTTCATTCAACTACAATTAAGTTCTATACACTAGACAGGCTTACATTGAAGATACCTAAATAAATTAACATATGGTATTGAAATTTTGAAATCAAATTAATTATTTCTAAAAATGTTTGCTCATAGAATAAAAATTAACGATAAATTATTTTATGTACATAATAAATTATTGTAAAACAAATATTTTATATGTCATTCTTTCCTAATATTTTCATACCACCCACATGGCAATGCTCGCGGTGTAGGCAAATGTTTTGCATAATTTTATTCTGCTGTTTAGTGCTTCGTATGCATATTTAATTAAATTCTCATGTTTGCTTGAATATGAAGTCAAAATAAACTAAAAACAATCGTTATACTGAATGCTGTAATATACAACAGTATTTACGAGTGTATGTTACGATCTGTCCTTCAATTAAATCTATATATGTACTACGTTGTTGTCAAGTAGTCGTGGTGGCCAAAGTTATTTAGTGTTCTGTACACCTACCGTGGCCACACTATATTAAATTTAATATATCATTTATTATTGAGTTAAATAATGGTCGTGTGGTTACGCCTCCTTTTTTAGTAAAATTATATACTGAGGTATTAGACAATCTAATGAGACTAATTATCTAGAAATACTGTAAGGGCAATCGGTCGGGTGTTTTATTTTCAACTGAAGAAAATATTATTTGTTACAATTAGGTAAACTGTACAGTTGTACTTTAGTGAAGTGCAATTAGCAAGCATAAACTATTTTTGTATTCCTGCTGAGATGTAATGACGAGGGGCGAAAAATTAGGGAAAGTTGTCAGATGTCACTTGACGTCTCTGCGCGGAACTAGCGAAAATTAATGAAAAGGAAATCCTATTAGCGCGGCGCTTTGTCTCTTGTGATGTCATTTTGAACTTCACAAAAAAGTGTGGAAAGGTTTCAACGTGATAGAGTAGGTATGGATTACATAAAGGCTGTCATTTAAAAGCTGCTCAAATGTAAGATGTGTATTCGTAATTATGTATTTTAAAATGAAGTACGCTTTTCTGATAATTGTCACTTATTAAATATGGAAGGTACCTAAATATATTCGAATTTTTATTCAGGTTTTTTTTTATATCGAGTTAAAATATATTTCTAGTATTCTAGGAAGCTACAGTTCAATTTGTAATAAGGATTTAGCACTCGTGTTTAAATAAATTTGTTTATAACAATTTGTTATTGCACACTGAAATAATAATTACCTATCTGTTTCAGCGCCTGTAATGAATAAATAGGAATCTATATAGAAATGATTCAAGGAAACTTAACTTTAAAATAGTGACCTCAGAAGATCATAGTCGTAATAAAAAGCCCTTCGCAGGGCACGTGCAAGTACCTACCAAACCACAAAATTCAGCCACTAAGTGGCGCTGAATACACTATCATGTTCGCGTTTGAAGGCTGGGCAGGGTAGAAATATGATATTTCAGGTTGGACTCCGGCGATAGGGAAACATTGTGACGGACCCGAGGTGGAATTATGACAATGTAACTAAATAAACCCAATCCACTTTCATCATTGTGAGCTTGTTAGCCCGCAATCTGCTCCGTCGTTGAACTTGTCCGCTTTTTGTTCTCGGCGGACTCGCTTAAGGGCACGGGCTATTATTTATTATCTACTTGCGGTGCCTAGAATTTTGTTTAAAATATATAAATATTATTTTTTATGGTTTATCCAAAATGGTGGTATTTTTCTACGAAGGGGTAGGCCGACGAATCGAGTACACCCCACGACTCACCAGTTACATGTCTTACCATGGAATAGGGGGTGAACCTATTGCCGTAGTTTTATTTCTTAGCATGATTGAATTCTTACATATTGGGTAGATATTTAATACAGATTTCCTTAATAATAATTTTCCTTATAAAAGGTAATAAACCGTAAGGATAATGTTACATAAATGTATGTGTATATAATACGTATATAGGTATATAGAGTGTATATATATTTATACGATGTATATGTGCCTATGTTATATACATAACAATTACATGTACATATGTTTCATTATTTATTTCTACGGCTCAGAAAACAGGTAGAGCACAACAAAGGGAACTTTGATGGCCGCAAAATAGAATATAAATGTTATTGATTGGATCATAACAGAGAACGGCGGTGCGTGGGTACTAGACGTCGCCATCGTTATGGTCTCATTTATTATACAGAACGAAATCTAAACACTTTCAACTTTACGTTACCTTGGACAGCATGAATAAGTCATATGCTTCGTTATAAGAACCCATTTAAAAGTATCATCAAGATCGCAGACAAAATCTTAATAGCAGACCGAAGCCATTGCTTTCCGTAACTCCTCCTTAAAGTTAAATGGAAAATGTTATATGAATAACATTGTGGAACATTCACACAAATGCGTAATGGGCTTGAGCTTAGTCTGAAAGTGCTACCCTTAAAGCATATGTTCGACTCACAATACAGGGAGTAAAATTAAAACACTCTATTTCTATGTTCAACTATCACTAGCTGAGCGCTGCCCTCACGCTCCGTGTGGATTGTCCATATCAAAACAAAGAACCTGTAGCCGAAGCTGGCTATACAGACTCACATAACTATACTGCATGTATATAAGAATAAGTTGTAATTAGCGCGAGTTATTTGATCAGTTAAGTAAACCGAAGTCCGTATACAGCCCAAGTTGGCAGTTTGCACGCAGACTCTACTCGATTGCGACGAAGCCTAAAAGGAAAGTTGTGAATTAAAATACCTTAATGCATTTAGCGATCTTTTATTTGCCGCGCACACGATAAGTAATAGGATATAATTGTAAGAAATATAGAAATTTGATGTAGCTTTTATGGTAACGAGTGCTCTCTACGTTCCCCTTTTGCGTCTTTCACGTAGGTTCTGATTGCAATTTCAGAGTTGAATGTTGCTTATTTATTATGTACATAATTCTCATTCCCTTATTGGACTGTACCTAAGGATAAACTTTCGGATTTCCTTTCGTATTTGATGGAATGTTTGCGTTCACCTTTCAGAGTTCAAAGCCAATGTAAAATCTCTGAAGGTGGATTAAAATTATTAGGAGCCAAGTCGTTTTAAAAGCGTTTGTTTTTTTTCTAAATTGTACTCTTATTTACTCACATTAGCAATGAAACTTTAGGTAGGTACCTACGTATTCACGTTGTTAATAAAATTTGTACAGTAACTTGTATTGCTTATTTCCACACATAAAATTGGTGTTTTTGTATATTTCTAAATTGTTGGTACAGTTGTTCGATGTTGGTAGCCGTTATCTCGTGAATAATTCATGCCCGGAATACCTCATTCAACGTTATGTTGTTTGTAACGCGATCTACGTATATCCTGAAAAAATATTTTTGTAATTGGTCATGTTTTTATGATTTGTTTTTGTTACGGTAGCAACCAGTGACCCGCCCGTTGTAAGGGGCCACGTTAAGGGAAATATCCTTGATTAATTCGTTCTGTAACCGCTTTATGTCTTATTTGTATTTATATAAATGTATTCTAGTCAGTCCCGTAGTTCAATTCATTATTCCTCTGCATAGGATGTGTGTACAATATAATTTATTCTATTGTTTATAAGCCAACAGTAGGTGGTTACTTAAAGGCACTGTGCGTCACAACTGCTTTATAGGATACACTGATATGTATGTACATATATACGAGTAAGCTGTCTGATGTATCCCTGAGTTGGTTAGTAACTGTCACTGAGACTACGAGAGGGCGGATGCGTACAGACAGACGGTTGTTCTATCTTAAAATACCTGGTCATTGTCAAGTCAATGAACCAGGTGCTTACTAATTTCTACAAGCAGGTAATCTCAATACAAGTATTCCCAGTGAAGGAAAGTTTTCATCATAGCCAAATAGCGAATAGTGAAACGGTATTAAGCGGAAACAAACTCACTTACACTGATATAGCAGCGGTCTTAGAGAATTGGAAATATAATACACTTGTATGGATAAGGTTAACAAAACATGATCTTATCGTATCGCGTTATTAAAATGTTATCTTTGGAGTTCTCAGAAAATATTCATTTATTTTATAAGAGGAAAAATGTGCGAGAAAGTTTCGGCTTTCATTTATTACTTCCTAATTGAATGTTGCCATAACATTCGCTTTTGGTGTAAAGATCAGTATGTATTTAATGTTCATTTTAAATGGATTTTAATTAATTGGATCTTTTTTAAATGCTTATTCAACACTTGACACAGTTCAGAATTTTGGATTCGACACTTTCATATTAGTTAGGCGAATTCCTAAAAAGCTCTATGGTTGCGACCTTGGCACAGGCAAAGAGATCTTGTATTGCCTGAGACGACTTGTAGCACTTCCGTTAAAAGGATTTATTCAAAATTCTTTCCACCCCTCGCGTCTATTAATTTCTATGCCTTTGAACGTATAGTAGTAATTCCACGAACGTATAGTAGATTCAATTTGTAGATGTGATTAAAAATATAATAAATTAACTATGCACAAAGTTTGTTGAAAAGGAATGCAGTTATCTGGAATACCTACGCGGGATGGTTGTAAACGTACATACGTACATATGTATATGTACTTACGTTGGAGAACCTCCAAAAGAAATACTTTACGTGTCCTTAATTTAAGCAGTACGGGAGTTTCGTAAGCTGTCCATATGTTAACATTATATATCCATGTGTTTGTCTCAATGGTATGTTAGCATACGATTTCATTCACGTACCTACATAAGTATTTCCACTTATTACTTTGTGTTTGTGATATGTATATTTAATACCGTCGGTATAAATAGTTCGTGTATTGATGTTAGTAAACGAACCTTTGGTGGTGAACGAAACTCTGATAAGTGAATATATGCATGCAAAAGCTATATATCTATAGTATTATAGTACTCAATAGGTTATAATATTTCTATAAACATTATAGTGCTTGTGTATCATTATTAGGTCCAAATGAAGTCCTACTTGAGATTAGAAATATTTCTCTATAGGCATCATTAATGACTTTATGTCAAATGGCTTACGTGCCATTTCCAATCTTATAATATATAAAAAAACCTCAGATTAACAGTGGTCGGATAGCTGAACATCTGTCTTCCATATAAATAAATCTTTCCTGAAAGATATCGCAGGTAATCTCGTTCGTCTTATTCACATAATATCGTTTTGGTTTCATCAAGAGTGCTTCTTTTTCTCCTGTCATATTTTCAGGTGTTAATAAAAGGAGGGCATTACTCAGACAAGCAATTTTGGCTTTCAAGAAGATTTAAGCGCGGTGTGGTGATGATAAAAATATTATTTGCATTACGAGTAGGTACCTACCTACATGCGCGACAAGGACGGATGGGTTTATTGCACTACTTGATATTATTTAATTAAGTACAATTGTTTCATACAACTCAAAAAGTGGAGATTGTAAATCGAAGTTCGTTATATTATTGAATTGTTATAATCTTCATCTTAGAAAAATCACCTACAAACGTCAAGATTTCGCTTTCGGGCTTAGGAAAGGGATCTGGGCGTTCGCTGTCATACAGGACCAGATCGGACTCAGCGTGAAGTCCAAAGACAAAACATTTATATAGAGTCTTGAAGACCTCTAATGAAAGTCAATTGGAGACTGAAGGCCATGTTGTGCCATCTTGATCAAGAGCCCTTTGCCAGACTTCATACGCCTTGTAAAACTTGATGAAGAACAAAAGTTATAACTGATTTTTTTTTATTAAATTAACTATTTTATCTGTTCACGTTATATCTTTTATTGAATTAATTTATCAGATTACATTTAGATATTTAATCACACGAAACATAATATGGCCGAATAACTTGATTGTTGTTAAGTAGTATGCAGTACATAACAACGTGATTAAATGAATGCAAATAGCACGCTTAGTTAATGTTATTCATAGAACGGGGGAAAGTTCGTTTATATTCAGCAGAATTACACGGAGTTGCTTCGCAAAACAAATGATGCGGGGAGAATTAGGGCGCGCTGAGGAATGCGGAGCCATATTGGTACAGAGACAGCAGGCTCGGACTGCGGCGTAGGCATCCGCTTTGTGACACTGCCGACTCAAAGGCTTATCGGGACAGGTACGCCGCGTGTACGTTTCAGTTGCGCTACTTCTTGATAGCATTATTTCATTTTCTTCGCAAAATCTATTTTTAGGTTTCCGTTTTGGGCTACGGAAATAGTTAACAAAGACAGGGTGTGCGAACTATGTGGTCCTAAGTGGTCACTGTAAATATTAGAACGCAATATGTAACAATTATAAAGTGTTGGTATTTCTATACACTATTAACGCTGTAGACTAGAGTAAGCACGGCTTCTTAGCATCAGAATCGAATAGCGGTGTTTACATAATTGCACTCGGTTGGACACGTTTTACCATTTTCAACCTAATTGCTTGTGTCATGTATATGCATATGTAGATGATTAGATCGTATGTAATCCGTTGTTATAGAAATGTATTTCTAAATAGATGGTCGGTGAGTTTACCCTACGGAAAATTTACGAATGTACGTCGCGGCAAACCTTAAGGTGCATTGGGTCCAATAGGAAATTGAAGGCACGTAGATATCCATACGATTAGTAGTTGACATAAGGCAATCTCCGCTCTCGGCAAATACGGAACGTCTCGGGTATATTAACGTCGTTCGTACACAGAAACATTGCCCTAAGTTTCCCAATATCCACGATATTATCCTCCCTTTGTGCTACGGCACGGATCGGAATACTGCGTTAACAAACTTTTTAATAAAAATGCAGCTGAGACAGGAAACTCTTCACGAAAATATTTTCGATTCACCTGTATATTCGAATGTGTGTACACATACGAGTACACATTTTATAATACATTTATGTATGTATTTCGTCTCCGTGGTAAGTAGGTATTACATTGATTGCGTCACAGCAATTTTTGAATGAAGTTTTGTTTGATTATATCTTCTGTCATTTTTTGTATTAATAGAGTGAATAGCTTATGAGTAGCATGGTAGGAATAGGCCTATTACAGTCAATTAGTTCAGTTAATAGTGAGTTAGTAGCAGAATATGAGTGTCTATGAAAAAGTAGTAGGACTGCGGGAAAAGAATTACTAGTGACTGTTGTCCAGGTTGGATGTTAGTATTAATGTAGTTAGTAATAGTTAGTGTCCGTCCTATTTGTAGTCGACGTCGGCCGAGCTGCCACCCCTGAGGACTGAAAGGGTCGCCTGTAGTGTACATGCGGATCGCTTCCACTTTCCGACGGAAACACAAATTGTTTTAATAACTATTGCGACGGTAGAAATAAATATAACAGTGATGCTGCCCCAGGTGAATCGTAAACGTGTTCAGTAGATACCTATTTTTATTTAAGTGGAAATATAAGATAATAATAATTTGCATTAATTATGAATGAATATTGACAGTTGCGGAGTTTTCTTCTGGTCATTATTAACAGTTTGTCTCATATCACTGCTGGACATAATCCTGTCTGAATTTTTGTCCATATTCCTTACATTGGATTCGTGGATTGCAGAGCACGTATGTATTTTCACATCACCTACGATGCAGCCCGTCGGCGCCTAGAGTATTTAGACTGTAGACTGCGCTATACAGCGGTCAGTCATTTCTATAGTGATGGCAGGTGGTAACAGGCAGCTGAAGTGGGCTTGGGCTCTCTTGATGGAATTTGGAACGCCTTACACCACTGCTCCGCTATTAAATGATAAATAATAAAAATTTAACATTTGCAATGTCTTTTACCAATCGCTCTTCGAACTGCTTTCACCCATAAAAAGCCTCGTTAAAATTATTCGATGTGCCAATACAAATTTTGTTAAATAATATCGACACATCGGAGCCAATTTGACACTTTCCGTTAAGCTTGTTGCCGACTTCCGTGAAACATCTCTGAAATGAAAATAGATTGGATTCGCATTTCGGGGCTCCTCGCGCGCCCTAATGATTCGCGAGATTGAGAGACGACTTCTTTCGCATCTGACAAATTTACCAATCAGATTTTGAAAAAGCTATTACGTACGAATTTATATTAGGCAATAATGGTAATATTGCTTATCTCTTAATGTTATTAGCGGTTGAGTTCCCTGTTCAAGGTTCGATTGCGACATTTCCAATATCGTACTTGTTTCTGACGCGACGAGGACTGCTACGTTATGTTGGAGCTTTTATGTTGGCTTTGCGACTTGCCAATAGGCACAGACTTCAAGCCTTGTTTGTTTGATTAGTGTATTGCTACTTTATTATTTATATTTACGATGAGAAATCGTATAACTATGTGTACAATCTACTAACAGATTATTGTTTATTTAACTAAGAGAAATATGGTTATTTACACAAGTTCTTTTTCAACAGAGTTCTGGTATACCGTATTACGAAATATATATGACATTCGACTTAAAATGCATTGAGTGAATTGAATTTATCGTGTTATTTCCAAATCATTAGGTAATATGTAAATACATTGGTGTTGCGATACTGATACGCCTCTTGTCGCGTCCTGCAACATAACAGATGCAGTAATGCATGCACTGCATGCAGTAAGATAAGAATACCCCTATGAGATCTCTTTTAGGGTTTCTAATTTCAATTGGTAACCGATAACCGTTGGAGTAATGTATTCTGGAGTAGAGACCGCGTCTTGGTAAGCGTAGCGTAGGACGCCCTCCGGCTAGGTGGAGAGACGATATATGCAAAGCGGCTGGTAGCGGTTGGATTCGAAGAGTTAAAGATCGAGCTTGGTGCCATGCTTTTGGAGAGACCTGTGTCCAGCAGTGGACGAGAGTATGCTGCTGATTATGCTGAATTTCCATTGTATAATACTGTGTTATATTGATTATCAGGTCTTATTCTCTATCAATAAAATTATCAGTTATCTGGGGAGGTATTCATTATTTGTATTAGTAAAAATATACATAAAATATATAATACAATACACATATGTATATACGTATATTAGATGAGCATCCTTTAACTGTGTGCTAAATTCACATAAGACAGTATTGTTTTGTCCCATCATCAGTTCATCCAAGTCCTTTCTAGACATAGGCTTCCTCTAAGGTGTTTTGGACTATAATCACCAAGCTGGACATGCGGACGGTATTTTTATATGAGCCATCTATGATATAATACGTGAGATTGTTCCTTAGAAAACAGTTTCCGATACAACAAATAATTTACGTCAATAAATATTTATGTTTACCGTCTCGCGAGGACGAGCACAGCCGTCTTTTTATTGAAGGGCAAATAGAAACGGTCTGGACGATATGTTTACCAGCTGGTATGTATTATTAGTTACAAGTAAGTTTAAACGAGTCGTGATTTTGTAAATTCTGGAAATAGTTAACATTACGCCTGTATTTTCTTGATGGAGTAGGCAATGGTTTGTATTATTTCTATGTTTCACGTGTTATGTTAGATATCTTATAGATTAGGGAGTGAGAAAAATTAGCATTTGTTTATAACAGAAAATGTCAAAGGTACACACATAAGGTTAGGCTATGTAAAGTTCTGTTGAGTCACCCGAAAAGGAAAATACTCCAATTCATTTATATTCGTATCCTTTTTATTCTTGGAAGTGATAAAGTATTCTTGCAGCCGCGGTAACTCAACGTGTTGATTTGAATGAAAGCTACGTGCCCTGCATGTGGGCGTCAATAATCATGGTAGCGAGTGACGTTGTGCTAAGTTTTGTGTTTAAGGTAGACATGTTAAATATTTTTCGAGTAACCCCTATTAAAAAGTAATAAAATTTTCTTTGAGATTTTTGGAGCAACGGACGTGAATGTTCTCAGTTACCTTTGGTTTATTCGCTTTGAGAACGGAATATGTTGAAATAATTTCGCACGCCGCAGCTTTTCCGCTCAAGTAATACCGACTGCATATCCGAGTAAATCGCACGTCGGGCTGGAGCGGAGATACGAGCGTACCGTCAATTTTCAACTCTAATAGGTGCTCGTCTTCTCTTTGAGACTCTTTCACGCCACACTTTGTTTGAATTATTCATACTTTCCAACGGATTCACTGAAATCGAACGTCGTGTAAATGATAGCTGCGACGAACACAAACATAACGTTAGATACACCGTTATCTCACAACTGGAGCTGGAATGTTGAGACGGACCGTTTAGTTTTGATATATTATTCAGTGGAATATTCCAAAGTTGAACAATTAACTTATCAAGTTGTTTATCAATGGGAGCTTGATGAGAATTGTAATTCTCTTAACAATAATGAAAATAAAGGGTGGAGTAAAGAATGGAAACGAGTGAACAATGCAGAGTCTGTTGACTCAGGAAGGCCATCAATCTTAAAAGGGTCGACATGGGGTCCACTCGAAACTCTTTCTGCTGAACTTTGGCAATGCTCGCTTGATAAATAGTCAAAAGAGTCTGACGTTCAGTGTAGAACTTTTTAAAGCTTTGATTATACATTAAATTGATATTTATTGCCAAGTTTTTTTTAATTTTTTTTACTCAAATTCTGTTACCGTGTTCATATCTTGTCTAATGAAGGAGGCTGAAGATCAATAGGTTTACAATATTAAAAAACAATTTCGGGCATTGAAATAAATCACCTATCCATCAAAATCGCAAATGTAGTTGTTCATACACTTGGTTCGTGGAAACAGATTAGATTTATGTAGTTACCATCTAGACAGTTCAAAGATAATATGTAAAATAACTTGTTATATAGAATCAGTATATAATACTTTCATTTTAAGAACAATTCTTTTATATCAAATTGTATGCCTCCTAAAATAAAAGAAAATTATGCAATGCTTATATAAATGTACTGTTGTTATTAAACCAGAGCTTCCCCTCTTACGCATTCATAAAAAGACGAAAAAGACAATAGACTCGACTATAAGGGAAGTTACCAAAAAGTTTCACACCCCCGCATCCGAAGCGAACTGAAATGATAAAACAACTACGCAGAGAGGCAGACAAAATAAATTTTGAGAGTTTCAAAATCGAAACGATCGTCAACAAAACACTTCGATAGGCTCTTCTGGACGTGGAGGGATTTCTCACCTACGGTCGCCCTGCTCTAACATACAGTTCTGTAACAATGAAGAATCCAGGAATCATTTTAAGCAAACATTTTACTAAAAAGTGTAACATAATATTTGCGATATTCTGATCGGACGGTGTTAAATTTGAACTATAACGACCTTCATTTACCTAACAAATTCAAGGGTGTATAAACGGGCGAAGCATACGGTACATGTGAGCGGCCGGGCTCAGGGATCGGATTTAATTCAGGCCGTGTAGCTACAACAAATCATTAGTGGTTACATTGTCTCCTGAATCTGTGCCCACGTCATTATAATATAAATGATATCATGAACTTTAAATGTTATTGTACATTAAACTTGATCTATGTATATATATTTAATTTAATATTTAAAAAGAAGAGAGTATCCAATTTGACTGACTGAAATTATAAATAAGCTGCGAAAAGTTAAGACTTGTTAAATAATAATTTGTTGAGTTGTTGCAACCATGTTTCTTTTAATACCTACTTTAAAAAGTATCCATGCCTATAATAATAATAATAATAATAATAAATTCATTTATTTGCTCTCACTAAGGCTGTTACAATTCAGTACTTACATCTAGTTACA
>DWDT01003339.1:0-12420 GCA_018245595.1 Microceris scylla | reverse complement strand
CACGCCAGTGAGCTCGATCTTCAGCTCTTCGCATCCAACCACTACCAACCACTTTGCGTATATCGTCACTCCACCTAGCTGGAGGGCTTCCTACACTACATTTGCCTAGTCGCGGTCCAACATATGTATATATAATTACTTACCGATCAAGTCACATTACGATTAATGGGTCTTAATAATGGATGTTTATTTTCACAGAAGTAAGAGAATAATATTATTTAAGATGGAAACTAATCCAGGATGTTAATATCAATCGGTTTGCTTTGATTAGCAAATCCTTATAATTTACTCTAAACAAAGATCCCTTACCTGATAGCCATACTCTTCGCTTTCAGATGATGCCAGCGTTGGTTCATTTCGTCTAGCCTCCGCTGTAGCATAACCGCGTCCTCCTGGGAGGACAAAGAACCCAGCAGTCTGCGCCCGGTGCCGGTGAGCGACGCGTACACATCGCGATGGGTCTCGATCTCTGATTGTAAATCCTGAAACAAGATAACAATCATATTAATATCATCATCGTCATCGTCATCAGACTATCCTGTCCACTATTGGACATAGGTCTCCCCAATGGACTCCACAGCACCCTGCATCTACTTGCAGTCTATTAATATCATAAAAAATAAAGTAAAGTTTGCTGTTTGTTACGTTCCGAATTTAAAAATTCTAAAATTACGTCTGTGGTCTAAGAAAAAAATTTTTTTTTTTTTAAAGTATTACACCGATGCACTTTACGACCTATAATAACGGAAGTTTTCGAAACTATTACAACAGAGCGCGAGGATAAAGTATTATTTAGCTAACAGCGACAATGTTTCTCGAACACAAATAGACATATATAGAAACATTTTTATTTTCACAAACTCAATAAAGATCCGATGCCGGTTACCTAAACCCCTTGCTAAATCTCTGGGAATCCGAGAAAAACGAGGCAATTCGTCCGCGGGAGCACACAGTAGCTTCACGTAGATACGTCTGGTGGCCGTAAGATGGCGCCCTAAGTGCACAATTTGTCAGGACCGCCCGAGATCGCGACAAATGTCTCCAGTTGTACAGTTCTATCTTTGTTATGATGTCTCCTATATTTCTATTTTGTTTCGGTACATTTCTAGTATTTCTATGAGCTTTCTCGGGGGTTATTTTACTTATTTATATTTAATTAGTAACATTGACAGCAACTTCTGATATTGAAATGCTATCAGAAGTAATAATCTATAATAATTACGACTGAACCCAGCGGAGTGCTTTGAGAGATGCGTATGAAAATAATGATGAACTATAAAATATAACAAAAACTGTTTTTTATAAACATAAAGGGCTTTATGATATTATACGGTATGGGTGAAGGTCCGTGGGCCAAAATGGAACTTCTTAATAAAAGAAGTACATATTTTAATTGTGCAGAATCTTCTGTTTAGGGCACGATTGTGAAGAATCAATAGAACTACGCAATGCCGCTAAGCAGCAAAGCTTACATGATAACCTGCTAACCAAATATTATTAGACCGTTATGATACAAAGCATGACTTATTTCGGAATCGTCTGCCTGTTGTTGTTTCATGGTCTATAGTTCACATTCACGGAATGTTAGCCCTCTTTTAATTTACAGGGGGAAACATAGGTAACGCTAGTGATAAGCTAATTGTTATCCCTCATTTTGTTTCCCCATAAACCGGTCGCCATGAAAGTAGTTAGACGCACACCGTTACAAATATTAAAAATTCTATTGTGCACCAAGTTTATGATAGTTGTATCATCTCCATAAAATAGTTATAGCTGAACCAACGATGGAACCCCATTCCAGCCTTTGGTGGATACACTTTTATTTGATACTAAAATATATATAGCCTGTTATATGTAGTTTAAATGTACGTTGAAGAAAATCGGTATTTGGTACCGGAGGAGTTGCACAATCGTTTTAGCCACGGGACCACGCTGGTCGAAGGTGGGTAGGTTGACTTCACATTCCATAAGCCTTATGGTATGCTGGTTCTTTTATGATATTTTCTTTTATAACTATACCAAGTAACATTCAATACGTATTCAAAATGCGTACAAACTCCTAAAATGAAAGCTTCGTCTCAAAGATTTGAACTAATGGAGAGCATAGCGAAATTATAAATTACTAAGTCACCAATATTACTGCAGTACCTACTGCAAATATTAACTATCTACATAATAACTATACATTATCCTTAATAGGTAATAAAAACCAATGGAACACAGTGGATATTGCAAGAGATAGTAAACATCATCTTTGCAAGGAAGCGGTTCAGGAAACTTCCTTTTTTAAATCCCACGACTGTTTATGAAAATGTTCTTTTGTTTTAATAGAAGTAACTTGCTTTTTGCTAATATATAGAACGGATTTTTTTGACTTCCTATTTTCAGTTTTTTCTTTATCAATCGAAATTTCTTTAACATGCAAGTTACTATTCCTATTTTTGTTCCTGTGTTAATGGCTGCATATTGAAATATTATGGGTATTTAAGAGTGTCAAGTTGAAATTCCTAAACAGAATTTCGTTGGATACTGAAATATTAATCATAACGAGTTATAAAAGAAGTTATAACGTTAAAACTGTATCCAACAGTATATTTCTAATGAATGTCGTGTGCAACTACTATGTAGTCGAAGAATAAAAAATCAGTTACCGTGTCGCTCGGTTGTGTTATTCGAACCGAAAATTTACGTTTGGATTAAACTTCTTTCAGACGAGAACGTCTCAATTGAACTAGAGCAGAGTTCTCGAAACATTTAGAGGAAACTTTGTCCTCAGAAAATTAGCCAGTAAACATTTCTTTAGAAATACGCCCAGTTTGTATTTCAAAGGAAAAATTGCCTTATGTGTAAAGATTTTATATTGCGGTAAGCAATTTATCGCTCGCTCGTGACTCATGTGTGACACGGCAAGCGTTAAAAATGACGGAGCCACATCGCCATTCATTTTGTAGACCAAAATTCAGAGCTTCAAATACACATAAATACTTGGAATTAACTTTTTGAAAAGCGTTCTTTTTAAATATTGTAAGCGCTTATAAAAATTTTCGTTTCCTTGATTCCTGTTTCATGTAGTAATTAGCTCAAGTGTCACATGTTCAGTGTAACACCGTCTATTAATATCGCAGGGAAAGTAAGTGAAATTATGTCAACCAGTAAATAGTAAAGTCCTTTCATTGTTAGAAAGTTTGGTCAAAAGAGCAGTAAATGTAGCAATTTTTGCTTTAAATGTAGCAATTTTTGCTTGAGTAATTTATTTGTGTAAACGATTAGTTAGGAGTGAGCATTGTCGCCCATGGTCCTCAGCAACGTACCTCAAATAATATTGTAACAATAGGATCATCGGTGTCAGTTTGAACTATTCGTGTTAGTTGCATATATTAGTTATTAAAAAGTAACTTAGCTTCATTAAGTATATGCACTCGTGTTTTATGATGCTGGTAAAATGTAACTGATATTTCTAATGCTAATTGTTTGCTGTTAACTTCGTCTTTTTTGCTAACAAGAGTTATATTTCCCATCGATTTTAAGTAGAGCTTTATCCCACAAATTATTTTGTCTTAAACGAGCATAGTTTGCCCCTCATACTGTTGGTCTGTGGATTTGAAGAAGAAAGTGGGATGCAGCTGAATTCAACAATCCCAGGACCCAGTGGAGAGGCATCGATTAGAAGAGGTCTATTATCAACAATGAACTTCTAACAGCTGATGGATGGTTGAATGGAAGCAGATAAGTAATCTAAGTGACCTTAAGACGACACAGACAGGGCACAGACGTCGGTCTGTGTCAAATATAAAGTAGGATTGAAAACATGAGAAAATAATCTTCGATGCACAAACACCGGCAAAATTCAAAAGTTCCACTAAGTATGCTTCGGAAATGTTGAGTAAAGAGCTCCCGAAGATTACGGTGCGGTGTAACTTTTGTGAAACAACTTTTTAATTAAATCTTATTATAAACACTTGGCAGCGAGCGCCGGATCCCTGTTTAATATCCATAGATTATAACTTTTAAACAAACAAAGTTCATCGGACAAACATTAATTTGGCGATCAATATTTGAGTACTGAAATCCGGACAGGAATATTTACACATTATCAGGAGCCAATAGATCGGGCTCCGATATCGGGGAACGTAAAATGAATTATACCGAAGCCATACTGAGATATCGGTGGCCCTGTCAGATATATCGGTCGCTTAGTTACAGCTGCGCTTTTTATCATATTATGTATGTGGACAAAATATATATTAAGGATATTTTCTGAAGTCGTTGGCGTAGAGAAAAATAAAGCCTATCCAAGAACTCACATAAGTAATACTAAGAAAAGAAGACAATTATTTTAGAATGTGTTATAAGAAAATATTCCTAGCGTCCTTGATTGTTCGCAATTACATTTGAAAATTCTATTACGTACCACTCGCTACAATAATATGCTACCCTCGTTTTATTTTAACATTTCATTGTACTAGTTGGGAATAGCAATTCATGGCAATTCATTATTATTTCATGAGCGTTCATTTCACCATAATTGTATATCTATTTATTACTCATCATCATCATCAGACTAATATTTATTACTATTGTAGCAAAAAGTGACATATTCATGTAAAAAATACCGCCAAAGTGACATATTCATGTAAAAAATTCCTGATCTTCCACTATTGTATATGTTCTTTCTTATAATGAGAAGAGTAACGGCATAGTGTGCCACGCTGGCCAAGTACCAAATGACACACCGTAGTTACACTTGTTTGTACGTTGTGGGACTAACTCTAAAATACGCAAGTTTCCTGACGGTCATTTCTTCAATTTTGTGACGAGAGATATTTAATCTAAATAATGGACATGATTTTGTAGGCACGCGGCAGAATTTGAAGCATTGCTGAAACCTGCTGAAATCTTAACTACTAAGCTTTCACTATATATGTAGTACTAGTCATTCATATTATTTTATCTTGCTACGATACACGTTACCTTGTTTGCCTCATTATAAGGTTAGTATGTAAAAGTTTCTTTCAATAAAATGTTCAATTAGATAGTTGAATAAACATTCTGGTTATCTGCGTATGTGTGAGTTGTTTTGTTGTGTACATGTGTGTTGTGTACGCGTGTGTGTGTTAGTTCGGGATCAACGTTTCTCGACAAAACTGGGGCCAAGTTAGATTTCAGTGATTCTGTCTGCGGTTTTATACAGTTTCTGCGAATTGAAAATTTTCCACCGGAATGTTATTTAATTTTCTCCAAAACGTTTGGAATATTCTGCTCGCATGGTTCCAGTTCCATTTATTTTGTATATTATATATGTGTATATATATGTATATGTATATACATGTATATGTATATACATGTATATATATTTATATGTGAATGTATATACATACTCCAAATCATACACTTATTTGACCATAAAAAAAACCAATTCAAATAAACTTACTAATATATACGATATACTAAATAAACCTCATACATTATCATGTGGATTGTTCCGGAACACAAAGGGATAACGTGTATAAGATCGAAACGTCATATTTTCCATTCTTGAACAAGTGAAAGGCCACATTATCCGTCAGCGGGCGAGTATAACAATGATCTGCGAGCGAGCGAGGATCGCGGCTCGGGGAAGAAGCGTAAATAACCTGCAGGAAAAATTCATTCAGCCGTTTTTATACTGAAAAATCTATTTTTTCAGTATAAAAAATTGTAGCTTCATTCGAAGTTTAATAATGGAAAATGAAAATATATTTAGGTTTTTATTTTTATTTTGAAAAATCCATTTCGAAACAGACAACGCTTTCATATATTCTTTGATGCTGTAACTGTGCATAAGTGTCGGTGACAGCTAAAAAATTCCGCTATTATGAATGTATACATTATTATTATTATTATACGACAACGCCAGGTCCTTTAGCTGGATGGCACGGACCATTGATGAGGTGTATGCAATCAATAATAATAAATCGATTATAGAACAATAAAACCTAAATTGAATCAATCGAATATTAATAACTCGATTAAATATCACGAAAACGAACACAAGTCTTGCAGTTTCATGACTTTGTGTGTAGCTATCGTCGCCACACTGAAAGGCCCGCTAAAAATATCACGAGCGCACAAAGCGTGCTCGTAGATACTCGTATACCGCAATGATCGTGAATTCCCGACACACGGTGCTCAAGTGATTTTCCATGTCGCGTTTCACAGGTACGCGGTGTCGCCATGACTTGTGGGTGCGTCGCAGGACTACCTTGACATATATAGTTAAAAATAATATGTACGTGTGTATGTACTACGGGTATTACATTGTGTCTCTTTAAATATTTTTTTATTACTATATCGTCGCGGGTCTCTTACGGGATAGCCAATAGTCAGAGAGCACCGAGTATAGAATCTTCTAAGAATCATCATTCTCTACTGAGCCCCCCCACGACCCTACGACAAAGCCACGATACCAAGGCATACGGTTGCCTTTTTAGCTTTTAAGCTTTTACAAAAATTTGTAAACGGGACCTTACGGTTATTTGAGAACATTGTTTTTTTTGAATAGAATCAAATCTCTGAATAGCAGAATAACATGAAAGCCGTTTAGGATTTAACATTTATGTAATAAATAACAAAAGATCGATACACTATCATTATTTTAAAACAGGTAAAAACTTCAAAGGTTTTAATTTGAAAGTTAATATTGATAGCAATATTTTAGTTAATAAAAACGAATGGGGAAAATATGCAAATGCACTTTTATCATGAACTAGCAGGCGACTGCATTTAGCGTTGGTCACTAATAGAAACTGTTAATTTATGTTGGATAAATGTGTTGAGTCAATTAGTGGACTTTAAAACTGCCATTATCGTTCAAAACAAACAACTTTCAGATCACCTTATCATTATTGTCATCGCCAATCTGTCCCATTTTACAATTGGACATCCACAGGACTCTCTGGAAGAGTGCCCATCGCGACCTGACCTTGATTTACCATCAACTTATATCCTGTAACAAGAGTACTGGAACCCTTGGGTTTTGCAAACGCCACCGATCAGGACGTCCGCAGTTTCCCGCCTATTTTGTAGTCACCCTTCAATCAACATGGCGCCGACCCGTTTCCGGTTGTATTTTTAATTAACACCCGCCATTGTGTTCATTGCACCTGTCCGTGTGTTTATTTTATAGATTTTTGCGGCCATTTTATTATTTTCAGTGGTTTGTACTACGACCATTGTCTTTACTTCCTGTGTACACTTTTTCAGGACATTTATTAGTAATACTTTCATAAATTTAATACCCTTTAGTTGTATAATATGAAAATAAATTTAACAATGTATTCTCGACACATCAAAACATTTAATTATTATTATTATTATATTGTCACGTTAGACCCCTTACAGGTTACGCAAAGCACGCCACCAGCGCCAAATATGTCTATCTTTCTAGATTTTTCGTATTTATTCTACATTCTATATTCTTTTTAGGCATGAAAAAAATTTGAGCAGATAGCAGTTACAATATTCCTTTGTGTGACACTTTTGTCTGTTCATCATCGTCATTATTATTATGTTTCAATGCATTGCTGAGTCAATAAGCTTTCGTTCTGCATGTTAGAAATCTATAAATTCTACAATAATAAAAAATATCTGCATTTGTGAGGCCTTATGTAATTTTTTCTCACCATTTTAAAATCACATCCACAGCGGTTAAAGAATTAACAATAAAAATTTTTCAAAAATAAATTTAACTCGACACAATGTACAAAAAGAAAGTTATTTATATTGCGATAACAGTCCCGTAGAAAATAACAAAAATAAAGATAAATAAAGCCAGTTTCGGTTTTATTTTCTTTATCCGTATCTAAACAACGGGGCCTTAAGGCTTGTGTACACGGAGTATATCGCGTGGACTTGCCTGCTCGCGCTCTGAACTCACAGTGATGGGACGTGCATGTCGATAAAAATATGCTCTATTTTCTATACGACTTTAGTTCATTTTTATTATCTAAGCAGCAGTTTTGTTTATAATTATCTATTTAATTAATAGTGCTACCAATCCGACGCCATTTATCTAAAATGTGTGTGTAGGTCGTACAGTGTTGTGCTTCTCGGTAGAGGCTGGACTGAGAAAATGTGTAATATTATTTATATCACCACGCTAAGTCCCGCATCGGGTAGGGAGAGAGTAAAAAGTACTAAATATCTTTATTCTTATAGACCTTATCAGCGACAAGCAACACTTCCTTGTATATACATATATGTATATAAACAACCGTTTAACATAATATTATTATATTAATATATGTGAAAATGTAGTGTGAATGCCCTGACAAATTATATTTTTTTATTTACTAAGGCGGCCCATCTAACGTACACCTGTACATTTGTGTAAAGAAACCGAGGTTTTGTGAAATAATAAATGACTTAGGTATGCCTTTTTAAGTAAAACTAAAAAAGCGAAATGCGAACTTTTGTAAAAAAACCCAGGTAAATTTTCTTTTTCGACTGAAAACATCTAAAGAGCTTGAGTTATTTCATAAAATTATGTTATACTTGAAATGTTTGCTTATTACACTTGACTCCAACAGAGCGGCTGGAACGTTCCCCTTGCAAAAATTAAACTTGTCACAAAATATGCCTTTTTACATGAGTACCAATGATTATTTCGCATTTTATTACTCCGATGTTAATCATAATAAATATTAGGGCAACTCCGCATAAAGTCGTGTAATTCTAAACTAAAGAAATGCCTCTAAACAGCTTTTTATTCATATAATGTTAAAATTAAATATAATAAATTGAACCCATGTCCAGCGATAATAATTAAGGTATATATAAACTAATTATTAAACTAATTTATTTTAAGTAGCTGTACAACTATTAAACATATAAAAGTTTAGATTAACTATGGGAAAATGGAAATTTACCGAAAATTGCAGTTTTCACGTTTAGCAATATATGAGCAGTATAATTTAATAATGTACGAACATTAATAATATGTATCTTAAATTTTTTTTTCATCACTATTACTCAAATATATTTAAATGAATGAATGAACGAATGTTCGAAATATCACATTCTCGTTTTAGATTTTTTCATAGTATTACAATTATATAAACATTTATTAGCAACAAATAATAAAAAATATTATCACAAAATTAAAACAAATCACTTAAATTTCAAGTTAAAAATACCTCCTGAAATACTTATAAGAAGTCACGATGGAAGAAAATCGATACGGGAGCTGCCCCAGTCACATCCCTAGCGCCGTCGACAGCAGCATATTGATGTTGTTTGCGCGCGCTATCGGCAAAGCAACAGCCTTATAACACAACCTTATAATATTACTTGTCAGTAGCGGGGAGGACGCTGGTACATATGAAACTGACGCAACTCATCTGTCATCTACGGGCAGCTTATACCTAATCATTCCATTGTTTTGAAACAGAAATAATTGTACAGTCATAAATCTTTCAAAGTGTTGTAAAAATATGAGAGGGCTTACACTGATAATTCTGACATGTAGAAGGGATGGCAAATTTGATAAGGGCGGAACAGATCTGCAGCGTGAGTGTTAGTGTCAGATACTGGCCTCTGGTATAGGTGGAAAGTCTAAGAACCCTCAGTGCGTGAATTGGCATAAAGAGAGTACCTAATGCATGTAAGTAATAAGAAGCACGTCAGGTCTGTAAAGTCAAAAATATTTGACACTTAGTTCTCTCTGCCTACTCCGTAAGGGACCTGGCCTGAATATTTCTTTTTGCCAATATCCAGTGATATGTGTTACATATTGTTTACATTTAATTTATATCCTAATGGCTTACGTATATTAAAGGCTCCTGCTTCTGAAAGCCTAAATTCGAATCCTGCCGTGAATCTTTTTGTTTGCGGAATTATAATATATATCACTTCCTGTAAAGACTAAACGAAACATCGTTAGAAAACCTATCCACTCAAGGCTCCTCATTTTAAGAGGAGACACGGGTCCAACAGTGGAATGATAAAAGGTTTGATGATGACGTAACGCTAATTTCCATGTCACGAAACAGCCAACGAGCGCTGTTCAAATCAACGATCATTTCTACTCAAAACACTATATACGAAACACATTTCTCGCCAGTTTAATTTGGGCGGGCGATAACTTTTATAAATTAATAATCACGGGGTCCAAACGACCGTCCTAACGAACTCGAAGCATGATTGACGATGGGCTAACGAAGGGTTGAAACTTCCGGTGTTATTACAGAGCTGAAATATTCAACACTTGTGGGCCGATTTTTAATGCGGCTGTGTGTCGGAGATTGGGAGTGGACGCGATGCTCGCTTTGGATTCAAATTTATATATCTACCATTTTAAGTTTTTAATGAGATTCTTGAACAAGTTTTATATATATAAAAATCATGTCTTTAACACATAAGATTATGTAACTTAACAATATTTATGTATAAGCCTTTGATATCAAATATATGAGGTTATACATACGAATTAGGTATGCCTGTAACGTTAGATGTAAGACATTTATGAATATATAAATAAATAAATAAATATTTCTGACAATATTACTAATATCTTTATTTCGTTGCGAGTACACTGCCGGGTATAGCTCCCTTCGCCTACTGGCGGATGTTTGGAATATACCCCAATATGATACTGCACTAAATGATTCAAGAGAACTTAATATGTTATAATTTCTAGTTATATAGAAGCATTCAACATTGTCAAAGATCACACACATCCAGAGTGATAATTAGGCTATAACCTATGAATATTAATTTGAGAGCGTTGGTAGCTTGTTTAGTGCTAAATATTGGTTTAATACATCATTACCACGTATTACAGTGAAGTACACTATTTGTTATGTTGTTGTATAGAACATAAATGTCAGTAGAGTTGGTCTTTTCAAAAGTATATTAGGACTTCTAAAAAGATATTGTCTCTACTAAATTCACACTGCAGCGTCTACACGTCCGAGCCCCGGTTCAAATTAACTTTAAGTTTTACTCTACAACAGTTGCAAATGTACTCATCTCATAGCTCAAGTTGGTCCCCTAATGACTTAAATATGTAGCCATGTCTTTAAGCCCTAATATGTCCTAAATGTGTTTGAAACTTTCCTAATGTTCTGCCTGTCTGTTCTTTGACCTGGACCTCAACAACACAAACGTTTTGAGTAATCAGCATAAGTACGTTATATACGATGTCTGGTTTAGGGTGTATAGTAAAAAGTGGGCGGAAAAATGGATGTGATTGAGGATGTGTGGTAGAGGTATGGATGGCTGAGATTAATTTAGTAGTATAGGAAAGAAAAATATTAACTAACGGTTTTTAGTAGTTGCCAGAACAAAACGTTAAGATTTCATGTTTCTTATCGAGACGGTAAATGAGTGGAACACTCTACCAGCTTATGTGGCTTCCGAGCATATGTAACTTGGAACTCTACGAAAAAAACGTGAACACGCTTTTCCTAATCATGCGTGCTTCTATTAGAACGCATTTGCTCTCCATCAGACGCGACCGCGGCCTTTCATATATTTAAAAAAATTGACGCTGCGAAGCGACTGTATCTACTAACCAACTGGTAACATATTAGGTCGTAAAGTGTAAATACGACGCACCACTAAGCCCTCGGCTCGTGGACTTAAGACCCGGTATAAATACAGATACTGACGCACCTGCGCCCGCTCATAGATAACTTAGCGCAGAACACCCACGGTGCCCTATCCAAAATACTGCGCTATTTTTGGTCGTGCGTAAACAATTCCGGTAAAAAATCACGTGTTTTGTAATTTGCTTCGGTTACTCCTAAGTTATTTAAATAGGGAGAAAATTTCTCTAAATATTTATCTACATTAAAAACCGGTTATACAAATACAAAAAAAAATTGTTTAACTAGTTACACCAGGAGAATAACAGATAAATTGATTATTAAAATTATGAGAATATTTGCTACGTATGTGTGTGTTATAAATTAAAATAACACAAGAAAATGAAGAAAATACAACGTACAACACATAGCTGGTACACACACACACACACATATATAACATACATAACTACATAACTAGTGTAACGTGGAAGTTTATTACACTTCTTTGCCTACCTCTTCGGGGATTACAGGCATGATGATACGTTTTTTATATCAAGATAACTTACAAGGTATTACATTGGTACTTAAGATGTGTGTCGCGTCTTCTCTTCATTTGTTCTTTGTCAAATATTGGTGGTATAAGAGTGGGCAGGTAAACACTACAGAATAAATCTTCTTTAGCGGGCGCGCGACGGGCGAGATGAAGCGACTGTGGTTGCTTATTATGAAACCGATGCCTATAGCTACCCATGGTGATCGATGAAGAAAACGTAACCTCACGCCTGTAATCCCCGAAGAGGTAGGCAGAGGAATGCAGAACATTCCCACGTTTCACCAGTTACGTTAAGTCCCA
>DWDT01003338.1:0-12423 GCA_018245595.1 Microceris scylla | reverse complement strand
GAATACGGGTCTCCTCTCATATTGAGAGGGTTAAGGCCATAGTCTGCCACGCTGGCCAAGTGCGGGTTGGCAGGCAGTATTGGAAGATAATAAATGGTAGCTTATTATTTTGACAATGATGAAGAGATGGAGACGGGTAATGGTATAGATTTGAAAATAATACTGAAGGAACTCGTAGAATTAACTAAGTACGAAAATTTCAGTTTTCAGTGTCACGATTATTTTAATTTCATTTATAATTCAATATTACGTGTTGTTGTTTCCGGCCATTTAATTTTACGGCGGAAATAAATTTAGTTAATGGGAACAACGTTCAAATAGAGCACAATCTTCGAAATGTATACGAGTAAGTATATGTATATACATTTTCATTAACTATATCGTACCATCGGCTCACTTACGGGGTTGGCAAAATACACCGCTTGACAATTTTCTCTGATTGTGTGGCGAGATAAACACTGCGCTGTGTTCTTCATCCCGCATGCCCAGCCCCTGGATTATGGACAAAGACGTCTATGTTCAGCAGTGAACTAAGATAGGCGAATAATGGCGATGATGATGACAAATATATATTTACAGACCTGATGTGATTTTTCCTTGTCTATCACATTCTTTTTATACGCAAGCCAGTTTCGGGGATTACTAATTTACTACTTTTCCATCAGCCAGTTTCTGCCTATTTGGTCATGATAGTCGAGTCATGGAGACCGCGACTTGGCAAACGTGGCGTAGGACGCCCTTCCGCTAGGTGGAGTGACGATATATGCAAAGTGGCTGGCAGTGATTGGATGCGAAGAGCTCGAGATCGAGCTCAGTGGCGTGCCAGGTTTGAGAGGCCTATGTCCAGCAGTGGACGATGACAGGCTGATAGTGATGTGTGATAGTAGAGTCATAATGAGTAATGAGTGATGATATGCAGAGAAGTGTAGTCCACTCCCACTGTTCACCAGTCATGTTGTTCATTCCGTGATTAAATGTAGGGGAACCCATTGCCGTACACTAGGCAGAAATCCAGACTTCATGCTACTTTTAGGCATGTTATGTCAGAAAAACCCAATTTTACTTAACCCGACCTGGGGTTCGAACACAGGACCGCTTGTTGAACTTTCGCGCTTGGAAACACTCGACCAACGAGGCAATCAATATTTATGTTTCTTTATTTTAATAAATATGCTTATTATTATATGTTATATTTAAATATTATATTTCTTTATTTAAATTCATATACATATGTATATACATACACCTAAAATGGAATATGAAAGTGTTGTTTAAACTGGAAAGATATTTTATTTGTAGAATTTCTCGGATGTGCTCGCGGTTTCAAGTGGAATGCGGGAGACGTCCACTCTTCCACCGCGATATTGAATTGTTGAGCGATAGTTAAAGATGTCCGCGCTGCAGATATTTCCGAACGCTTGTTTGCGAATAACTGTGGTGTTCGTGAAGAAAATCTATACATGGCTCTATATAGTGTGAGAAAACCTGCAACCCTGAGAGTTCTCAGTGATTTTCTTTAAGGAGTCTGAAGTTTGCCAGCGTTTACTTCGCAAAATTGTAGACCATAATCTGGTTTCGAAAAAGAGACTAGTGCAATGGAACAAGAAAAGGTTGATGTTGAAATCATCGTCATCATGTACGTACATATTCAAGTGTGTACATCTATTAAGACGCAGGTAGTCATAGGAGCCGTAGCCTATTTTCTGAGTGTATGACGTAACGTAATTTCACGCCTGTAATCCCCAAAGGGGTGGGCATAGGAGTGTGGTACACTTTCCCATTTCACCAGTTACGTTTCAGTCCCATGGAATAGGTGGTGAGCCTATTGCCATACACCGGGCAGAGATCCAGACTCCGAGTAGTGGCTGGGACTAGTAGTGACTAGAAATTCTAAATCAGAAAAAACCAGTAGTACCTGATCCGGGATTGGGATTTGAACGCAGCACCTCCCGATCGGCAGTCGCGCTTTCAACCACTCGACCAATAAGACAGTCGTGAGTGAGAATAAGCAGTGGGTGGAAATATTTCAGGAAAAAAACACTATAATGTGAAAGTGTCTATGTGCATTTAAAGAGCGGTTTATTACATAAAAAAACTTGTTGGTAATGATGTTCTTAGAAATTATTGGTTCAATGGAGCCTTTACAGTGTAATTTCGATAAATTCCGCTGTTACTAGATATAAATTGATGTATAGGCCACGTGCGTCGCGAAATTCTCCAAACGTATTTATCAATACCTTTCGGCACTCTTCACTTTGTTGGCCGTATGTTGGGTTATTCAAAAAAATGACATTTATCTGTAAACTGGCCCGCTGCCAAAGCGCCTGCCAGTGGAGTAACGGGAAAAAATCGGTGAAATGTGCGCCGGCTACAGAAGACTTAGTACTGCTATCGAATATTCCATGAAATGTGGAAAAATATTATTGCTTTATTTCTGTTTTGCATGTTCGGTGTGCGGCAAAACCCTTGATGTAGGGTTCGGGAGATATAGGTATATGGTTATCCCTGTTGACTGTGCCATTGGTCCAGTGGTTAATGGTCCTGATTGCTCAATGGGGGTTGTCGGTTCGATTCGCACCCAGCTGTACCTATGTATGTATGTTAATAGTTCTTAAGTCACCATAGCACAGGCTTTGCTTTATTTGTAATAAAATAGTCATATGTCAGTAGTCCACAGATATTATCGTTTTTGTTACAAGACTACCTTTCTTTGCAACTTATTGTGAAATGTTTCTGTTTGTAGTTTTGATGGAATGCAGAATGTAGGTACTGCAGTAAAATTTTTATTTAGATCTTAATATCAATGTTTCAGTGACTTGAATACCATGATATATTTCAGTGACTCAAATATCTGCATAACATGACATTTTGAATGTTGGTAGAAATTATTCTTTTTACAAATTAGACTCATAGAAGGATATAATATATGAATATGTGGGACAATAATGAATCGTATGATTCCGGGGATACAAGAATTCTCTATCCTAAGGGAAACACGTAAAACTAGTCTATGAATATTATGAATAGATAACTAAATTTATCACTACACAAATTCAGCCGGGATTCGAACTTGAGACTTTACCGCGGCAGAACAATACAGTTGGCATAATCTAACGGATTATAAATAATGTCTTTATAAGTGTAATGTATCGCACTATGTTCAAGTCCAAGGTTAGCGAATTCGCCCAGTCATCGTTACGGGCTTAAACTAATGTGGTTCAAGTTAGCTGACGTGTTACGCATGATGCAATTCTCTGGTGCATTTATAAATGCATCATGATACTAGCTTATACGCGCAGCATTTGGGTCGATATTATCTGTGAATTAGATGTAGGTAAATTTAGAACTTTAGTTTGTGTTTTGGATGCAGCTAATCAATAGTTAACCTCGATATCCAAGTTAATCCTGCGGTTTGATATTGGCAACCTTAATAACTGGTATGTGTTTGTTATTACATAGTCAAAGGATGTATGGTTAAATACTGTCATGTGACCAATTACATGACTTTTTTCCCGTGACCCGTAGATGGGAGAAAATGTTCGCGGAATGTAATGGTCATAGTACAGGTTTAAAATAGGGAAAAAAATTGCAATTGCTGACTGCAGTCGTTATTTTTCCCGATTCATCATCTTGGAAAATTTAAGACAAGAATGATTAAATGTAACTTTCTGGCTACTTCCTAGCCAAATTGTCGCTTAATATGAGGTGTAATTGTAATCAATTTGCTGTTAAAAAATATTCGCGTTTGCATAAACTTAAAACTTTTAATACGAAATATATACCAAACTTTCAAATAATTAGCGAGATGCAATAAATATTACTAAACGTCTATTCTACCTAACCGTGTTCCCAGACTATCTGTTCCCGACGGAGGCTTTCGTTTAGACTTTAGTTGAACCGATTTATCATGTCCTAAATTTCAGGAGTGTAATCCGATGAAACCATTACGGGCGCGCGTTGCCTTCGTGTGAAAAAGTCGGCGCGAGGTATCTCTTTCGGTGTCAATGATCTACTTTCGTGGAGTCGTAGATTGGTTCGGGTGTGTATAATAGTGTACAAACAATTTTACGGCGATTATCGTTGAAAAAAACGGACGTAATCGTTGTAATATACCGTAAACCCGGTCTGTGATTGCATGGTAGTTACGCAGTTATTGCAATGTACATACCTATCTGTGTATGATCTTTTGTATATAATAGACATATCGAAATACCTTATAGCGTGTGGTAGTCACGTTTGTTTAACAAATAATAATTATTGCAATCATTAATTGATTTTATTCTGTGTCTATTGTTTTCTAAATCGAAATCTAAAAATCTAAAAATGAAAATCGAAATCTAAAAATGAAAAATTCACCAACCTTTAAAAACTACTGATTTTATTTGATTTGTTTGCGTTTGCAATTGTTATTTACGTAATTTTTTAGACATAATGTCCACAAGTTGTTTCGATAATGAAACGAGATATTAATTAATTTCCTATCTTATAGTTTTGTTTAAAAATATTGCCGAGGAATGTAATTAAGTATGTTTCCAAAAAGTTATGAAAATATGTATCCATAACGTGAAATTTCATTCGCTCGGTGGTTTTCGTGCGTTGTATTTTAACAGTATGACGTTTGGAATTTGCATTAATGTTCGGTGTTTTAATTAAAATTTTTCAAAATATTGTATTGAGCGATCAAAATGATTCTACTTCGATTCTTGCGTCGTAGTGGATGAATTTTAAAGATATAAAAATATAAAGGTAAAATATGAACTGTTACTTTCTTCAAATAACTGAATTTCTGCCAACCCTAATATAACCATAAACGCAATGGTTGTGACGTCGATACCGCGGTCTTCGGAGCGCTGTTGGGTGTTTGGGGGCACTCAATCATGTTCCATCACTGCCCTATGTCTGACGTTGCTCACTATTCGCCATCGTTCCCGTGCATCCCCGCAGCGGGGTTGCCATCCACCGAATCATCCAATTAGAGTAGAACGCGGCAAATTTCCCGGAATTTTCCGCCATGCCAAAACTAAATTATTTTGTTTTCTCCCAGAATGTCTACAGTTTTGCGGGTATTCCTGCTTTATTAATGGAAATGTTTGTGCGCTCCTGTACCTCTATTTTTCCCAGTCGTTTCCATGTATTTTATGAAATAAGGGTAGGTCTGCTGGGTAATTGGGGATCGTACAACGATATAAGTTGATTTTTTTGCTGTAAGATGTTGATCGTATAAAATAATTTGCTACTACTTTTTTCTTAAAGTAAATAAAGCCTTCCAATGTATCACAATTTAATGATTACGTCTAGAACGTTCCAAAGTATATTCGAATGTGACATATCGAAATTTTTCTCGTAAATACTGTTCGATAGGTTAACAATTACATTTGTATATACATAGTAAAATGTTACATGGATATTAATAGAACGAATGAAGTTTCTCCTCTAATAGAGCATTTTATTAAATATAATCATTCGCTCGGCTCGCGAACTGCTCCACGCCAGCAGCCGCTCCGCGCTTGTCTCAACCAATTTGGAGCAACTTGGAGCTGTCATATCGACGCGCGCTCCAATTACTCACTCCAAAACAACTTTAATATCTATCCTATATCTAGACAATTTCGCATATTACATTTATAAATTCAGCACTGTACTCGTGTTGAGTCGTTTATAAATAACATATTCTTCCGCGTAGACGTAGTATTCTGGCATTAAGGCTATTTCTTATTGTAATTATATTCAGTTAGAATTTGTTAATTCGTTATCATGATTATTTGTATATTTAGCATTATAGTAATAAAATCCGTTGTAAGATTGTACCCGTTTATTTTTTAAACATTCGCAATCCACTCCGCGCGGTTTTAAAGTTTAGTGAAGCTTTTTGCTTATTTGCTGTATTTCTAATATTAATTATTATACTTGTTTGGAGCAACTTTTGACCATATTAAAACTTTAGTGTTGTAATTACTGCGTACTCTCAATGAAAGACTCTGCTGTAATATGAAAAACTATGCGCATTTAAAGACCTAATTTACACATGAACGTATTTGTATGTGAGTTTGTTAACTTAAATTTTATATGTGTATGAAAACTGTTAGATAAATGGAAAAAAATTCTTTTAGCTTAATTTAATAACGTTATTATTTAAGAGTCTTAATTATACGAAAACGGTCAGTATAATTATTATAACACTAACAAAAAATTATAAATCAGAACTGTCTGCAAATATTTATTGATATGCTTATTGGTTATTTCATTTATTTATTGTTTCTTTCGTTCATTCATTTATTTAATATCTTATATAATTGATGTAATTAATGCCTGTTGGCATTCTCTAACATAAATTTTGATTAAGATGAGTATTCCCCGTAGCCGTCATGAAAAAATAGAAGACTAAAATAAAATATAGTCTAGCTATAAAGTAAAAAAAAAATCACGCCTGTAATCCCCTAAAGACTAAGCTGAGGAGTGTAGTAACCTTCCGCGTGCACATTATAAAGTATTTAATACTGCTTTTGCCCTGCAATTAATATATCCGATGACTTATAGTAAAAAATTAGTTATGCTAAAGGAACTTGTTCAATCTACACTCGGCTCGAAGCGGTCGCTTGTCTGAAGCAATTTGGGGCGAGTCGCGGCGGCTTGCCAATTAGTCACCGCCGTCTCCTTCGCGGCCTTAAACATGCACTTCACTTCAATATGTACTTTTTATATTCTGTATATCCTGTTTTACTTTGTTTTTAGATGGTATATCCGTTCAATGGATTTATAAATACGTTTATAGTCTATCATTATTATAACTATATCATCAACCTGTCTTGTCTATGTCCACAACTAGAGATAGGCTTTCCCAAAGGGGGTTTTTTTGCCCATAACCCCATGCTGGGCATGATGGTTGAGGATCATTATTATCAAACCTATTGTTCTTCTATCATGTTTTTAGTATTGGATATTACTTGCGTGTTTTCGTATTTTTCATTTCTTAAATAGTTTTCTATGCATAGTGTATGATGAATATTATTGTATCACGCTATGAAACATTTATTATTGAAAACGTAAATTGTAGGTATTTTTCTTTCCCTGTATGGTTAATGGGATCTATGTTAATTAGGAAATTTAATGATGTTATATCAATTAATTGTTTCTTGTTGATACAGTATAGCCGTAAAGCTTACACCTTTAGGCAGTAATTCTATACTTAAAGAGTATCACCTTCTACCCCGCGGCCTCCCTCTCGTTGTAATTTTAATTCCGTCGCTCCCAATTCAATTTCAATAATACATTGATACTTCAATTTTCTAATTATCCGGGCTGGAAGTGTCGATATTTAATACATACTACATTTCTGGAACAAGACAATATATTCTTCAGGATATCTTTTACAAATTATTTTGGCCAGCTTTTTTCAGTGAATTGATGCCTTCGTTTTTTTATGTATTTCAATAAATCGAACTATTTTCATAGAGAAACATGTATTTCTCACAATGTTAATAATGTTTCCTAACAATAATACATTATGCATCTTTTCAATATACACACACACAAATGGACACCTGCAGACACATATACACAAACATACACACGCATATACGAATACATACACGGAATACATACACGGAATACATACACATGCGTCGGTTACAGTTCCGACGTATAATCAAACACGTGTACTTTTAACAGTACATCTATTCCCACTTCTTGTTCTACACATATTTAACGTCTTCCCTCGCAGGGAGCGTGTCACGTGTTGACTCAATATCTCGTATCTACGAGTACGTATCGCGAAGTGTACGCAAACACGGGGAGTGTTCCTTTTCTCGTGCTGTTTGGATACCATTATCCACTTTGTAGCTTTGGGAATAAGGGTGAGGATTTCCTGAACGTTCTGATAGCTAAATTGTAAATCGCTTCCGTCGTCACCTCCAGTCTCTAATATAAGTAAGTGAAGACATGTTGGGGTCAACCAGTCTGTTGGAAGTTTTTAACCGCTCTGAGCATAACTTCACGCTTAGTGAAAGTTATAGCTGTGAAATTTTTGCCGGCAAGTGACTTTAATGCTAACCGAGCATAGTTATCGTTCCATGTTTAAATTAAAAAAAAGCCTTTGTTTATTGCTTAAATTATGATTGTATTGATTCATAATAACAGCCAGAATAGTTATTCCATATTTAAATTTAAAAATTGAATTGTTTTATAGCTTCAATTATTCTTGATTTTGTGGATTCAGCATAGTCATTCCATATTTAAATTTAAAAAAAAATGAATTTGGTTATAGCTTCAATTATTTATGATTTCACTGATCCGAAATAATTATTTTCTCTTTCATATCCAAATCCGTTTTTATGTGGAGACCCATCAATCGTTGTAAATTGAGGTTGAAGCCTGGCCATCATACCTATTCCCACCCCCGTAGACGTCGAATGGTGTATAAATCACACGTTGCCGCGCCATCAAAATAAAATTATAGAGCTTTGACTTATTGACAGAGTTACAAGGTATGAGTTATTTCAGGGGTTGCTTTTTGTATTTCAGGGGTTTTGCAAATGAGGGTCCATATTTTATTATGGATTATTTATTACAAGTTTTTTATATAATGTAAAATTACTCGTTTATTACATGAGTTTTACGAATTTACGCTTTCTGATAATATTGTTATAACGGTCCAAACGTTAGATGTGTAGGGTTAGAAATATTAAGTACTCGTTATTCTCTGCCTAGGACACAAGGAAACTAGCGTGATGTTATGTTATAGAAAGTAGCATGTAAGACTTCTTTCCTACTCTATATTATCGTATTATTATGTACTGGGTATATCTTTGTTTTTTTAAATAGTGTGATATAATTTACATAATATATCTTTGCAGTATATTGTGAAATATAATCAGTTAAAATTTACTGATCTTATAATACATTATACGTTACAAGTACACATCTACTGTTAAACTTATCGAGACCCACGTTCAAAACCTGTCCCCAGTGTTACTCGTTTTTGAAAAAATGCATTTTAGACTTAGTTAAATGCAGGGACGCAGTAAGGTGAAAATCCTGTCCGTCGAAAATGACGTTACAATTCAATTTGTTGGACGTGGGGTGGGAGAGGGCCAAGCCGATATATGTAGATGCATTGATGTATGTATGTATATACTTCAGCTGATATGTAGGTATTAGCCTCAAAAAAAACAACGTGAAAGTGCGTGTATATTAAATACAGTAAGGTATTTTTATATTCTGTGGTATTATGGTATCTTTCGGTATATAAATGAATAATATTATCAATAGGCTTACTACCTGTTCCATGTGGGGCGTAACTAGTGAAATGTGGGAGTGTACGGCATCCCTCTGCCTACCTTTTCGAGGATTACAGGCGTTATATTACTTTTTTTATTATGTGCGGTTTAATGATGGCAACTGAAAAATATTTTCTCGACGGGTGTCTTCTGTCCGTATGTATTTAGAATATCATGGTATTCGTCACCAAAGGATAAGTAAAGTAATATTATATATTCATATACTTAATGGAGTATTATCATTAATGGATGAACTAAAGCTTTTATTAATTACAAAATTCGAAAGCAATACAACTATTTCTACACAAACACCGATGGCCGCGTTGATAACTCTATGCCATGGAAAAAGCTTTTAATATTTAAGTCTACTTTCATAAATGTCGCCAGAATAAACATACTTATCTACTTATTGTTTGAACGGTAACTTTATAACGAAAACAAAAACTAATTACGGGCTTAAAATCCTTTAAAATTACGCGAATGATCCATAACTCGCAAACTCATTGCTGAACAGTTTATGGAGTTACGTGACATTGCCCATGTCCGCTATAAACAAAGTTTAAAATTGGAACAGTTTCATTAATTGCTCGTTTGCTGTCCTTGTCGCTTCAGCACATTCGCTTATCGTTTTGTCTCCTTCGCTCCCCGAGAATGAGATAATTGATAAACATCACATAAAATTTTCATTTGTACGTGTATCTAACATCTCCTGAGGCTCGCCGTCACTACAAGTTGGAACACTTGTCTGAGCTCAATACATCCCGTTAATAGTTTATCAACTCCACCCCACAATAAATATAAGTTTGTTCGACAGTAGAAGCTTACCATGCCTACGACGTGAGCCTCAAGGTAGAGCAACTTGCGACCATTAATATCAATGGAAAGTACAAGCATTTTAATACATTATTTAAGTTTTATATCAGGCGTAATTCATGATTTTTGATATCAACTTTTATAAAGTTAAAAAAAATAAACCTTACGACCCGAATTGCTAAATCGGGATGTCAAGTTTAATTCATCCACCCGCCTGGAAAATTAAAAATGATTCAACACTCCCCCTAAAATTTTCGAACTCTACCACGTTTTGTATCAACCGCAGCATATTTTGTTATTTTTCCGATGCCAGTTCAAAATAGCGATACTATTTATTCATATTTTGAAATGTGGAGTACGTAACTTATTTCTTAGTTCAAGATTCCGTTTTAATTGAAACGATAGCTTTTTTTTAAATTTTAATCTTGAAATCAGGAGAAGATGATTTTTATCATTCATTGTCACATCATGAGTACCTCAATGGCCCCTAAAATGCTCTTAGTCTGTTGCTACTCCAATTAAAGCATCCAGCGCTCAAATATATGTTGTCGTTCGTTTTGCATAAGCTAATCGACATGACACAAAATAATATTCAGCTTTATAAGACCAAGGCAGCAAAGTATTTGGGGACAAACTGTTTCCTCAATATTTGTACATTAAGGCTTTACCTGTATTGTTTTTTTACATTAAGGCATTTAATTTAAATTAACTAAACATATATACATTACATACTTAGATATATACATTAAGCATACATATATACATTACATACATACATATATACATTACATTTAACATTTACATTAAAGCTTTACCTGTATTGTTTTTTTTTTCTTGAGAAATTTAGGTTCTGCATCCAATCCTAAGTTTTTGGAGTCAGTCCCCAAAATCGCCACACTTCTAGGGAGTATGTAGGGACTAGGTATCTTAATATATAAGAAGTGAGAGTGGTATACACAACTGATTCTATATCTTGTAGTACTTTATAGTCCTCAGAATGTATTACGTACATATTCGTCGTTAATCCTCAGAGAAATATATCAGACAATCATGAAGAAGGAACTTCTTTTGAAAAATAATTTGAATTTAAATTTGGAATGTTATGTGCTGAAATTCCGTTATTTTCGCAGCCACCGTGATCCGCACATCGTGCTCACAAATTTTGTTATACAGTAAATTGATATTTAGCTGACACCTCGCGAAAAGCTTCAGGAAAACCGGAAAAAAATGTAACAGAACATAAAGTGGCAATGCCGGGGAGATATTTCACGGCGCGGCCTCCGAAGGGCCGCTCGTTGAAGGTTATTTTGAACGGGGCTGCAGTTATGTACACGTCCTATTTCGAACGAGTAGGATTAGAAAGGATGGTTAGGAATTTTGAGGTAATGAAATGAGGTAATTAGGAATTTTGAGGTAATGAGGTTATGTTCAAATTAGTTCAGACTGTGAAATGGGGAAGTTGTTTTATAAATTTTGGTAAATAGAAAACACGGACGAAAAAGATGGACTTTTTATGTATTATAGGGTTAGGAAACTGTCAGGCAAGATTCTGCAAGATCTATTGCGTCATAAAGCCGCAGATGCATTATTCCTTTTAGATTAATTTAGAGTGTAACGTATATTTTCATTCTGTCTGGCTTCACTCTCTAGAAAAATTGTTGGTCACTCACAAACCCAGTTTTTCTGCACTCGAACCATAGTCTCATGATCGACATATAAAGTCCTATAAGATATATGTATAGCTTCATTTCTTTGCTTAGTTTACTACCGGGTAGACGAGGAGTTTTTTGATTTGTAGAAATTGTATAACTAATTATTATATATTTAATCGTACATCGCTTATAGCTGTCAGTGGCACAGATCCCGTATATAATGCCGGGTCTCGCGGATATTGACCCTCCCCACGGAAGATTTTCTAATAATTACGCGCTTCCTATTAAGCCGTCTGCAAATACTTCAGCGGCGGGTAATTCTGACCTTCGTTTGTAGATCGTCGGGTCGAGCTTCAAGTTGATATTTCTGGCAATATTTGGACATCAGATAGCGATACTTATCCTCATTTTTGCCGCGAAAGTAATTTGCAAGGGATTTGATATAAAATAGACACGCCTATTAGGAATTTTACTGTGAAAAAGCTTATGATTAGTTTCGCTAAATTAATTTTCTTACACAAAAAAATGTTGAAAAAATTAAATTATAATTTCGACTTGGAGCCATTGCCAGAAGTAACTTTCTTGTTAAATATAATTAATGTTATATCTCCGAAACCGGCGTGCATGTATGAAGAGAGTGATGAACGTGGACGAAGCACGGCAAGTGTGTAAGAATAGAGATG